>VYZS01060934.1:0-28089 GCA_013400695.1 Neodrepanis coruscans
CGTGCCCATAGCAGCCATAGTGTGCCTGTCTTAAGAAATGAAAGTGCATAAATCTTTACTAGTTGTGCACTGTAAGGGCAGCCACAATTTGCCACATGCTCCAGTTTTTGAGAAGTATGTCCTGTCAGTGCTCAGGTCTTTACATAAAAAAATTTGCTTAACTTCTTTATATCTGAAAGAAACAGACATTTGCTTAATAAATAAATAAATAAACCCAAACAAACCCTAAATGTGGCCACAGCAAGCAGACAAAGCCAGAGATCTAAACACTTGCCTTGATGGACCTGGTGCAGGCATCTGCCTGTACAGTAGGAAAACATTCACCCTAGTGCTGGGTTGGTGGAAAATTAGACGTCCCGAGGGCTCTTGTTGCCCATCAGCTCTTTTGAATTTTTTAGAAAAGATTCTGCATCCGATGAATAGTTTTCCTTATACATGCACTGCTGACTAAGCATACCAACTCTGTGAATAACTCGAGGCAGTCAATATGATAGTGTGAAAAATGCTAATCTGCCTATTGTTGTAGATCCCCCAACAAAACATATTCACAGAGCTCTGCAAACTATAGCAGAAGTTTCTCACTTCTCCACTTGCATCTGAACCTCCTCTCTAGCAATAAGCTTTTTTTTTTCAGCTTGACTGAGGATTTGAATCTACAGCAACAACCAAAAGTAGTAAATGATTTTGAATATGTTGCAGAATTTTACTTGTGAATGCAGTAAATTAAGAATGCATAAACAGTGAAATTATGTAATTCAGCCCCTCTTTTAGAAAACATGAATTGAAAGAAAAAGAAGGAAGTATGCCATTTTATAAAGAAAATAGCAATCTTTTATCTCTATTATGCCACCCAAAGTACTTGCATTGATTTGGAACAGCATGTGACCATAGGAAGCAGCAGTTAAGGAATGCAAACAAGGCAGCCAGCTGTTTTCCATATGTGTGTCATGATAGAGACGAGAAAACAATTAAGAAACAACCAAAGCTGATATCTTCTAAAGGTTTCAACTTTGCTACAAGTGAAATAAAATGTGATAGAGTTGACTATATGTAAAAAACTACACAAAACTACACACCCTGCACAAAAAGGATATCAACATGTTAGAGCAAGTCCAGAGGAGGCTACCAAGATGATCAGAGTGACAGAGGACCTCTCCTATGAGAAAAGGCTGAGAGAGTTGGGGTTGTTCAGCCTGGAGCAGAAAAGGCTCCAGGGAGACCTTAGAGAACCCTTCTGGTACCTAAAGGGGGCCTAAAAGGAAGTCAGAGAGCAACCTTTGACAAGGGCATGCAGTGATAGGACAACGGAGAATGGCTTTAAACTGAAACAGGGGTATGTTTAAACTAGATACTGGAAAGAAATTCTTTATTGTGAGGGTGGTGAAGCACTGGAACATGTTTCCCAGAGAAGCTGTGGATGCCCCATCCCTGGAAGTGTTGAAGGCCAGGTTGAGTGGGGCTTTGGGCAACATGGTCTACTGAAAGGTGTCCCTGTCCATGGCATGGGGGTTCGAACTAGATGATCCTTAAGGTCCTTTCCAACACAAATTATTCTATAATAACAAGAGAAGAAAAAAACTGTGTATGTTCAAGTAAGAAAGAAAAGTTAAAAATCAGGAAGACAGCAGGAGTGCTGAATGAATATTTTGCAAGAGTATCTATTACAAGAAAATTACAATTCAAAATTGAATTTATGATTAAGATGCTTTTCCAAAATCCAGTGAGTCAGAAGGATGTCTTTCAGGTGATGGTTGGAGTAATTCAAGCATAAGACACAAAACTTGGCCAAGTGGATGACATAAAAGCGACAAAGAGTGCTAACATTAATTTGGCAGGGGTGGTAACTCTGTTGATCCTATTCTGGAGAAAATATTTCAGAATCAGGAGGCAAACAAAATATTGGGGAGGGAAAGCAGTAAGTAGCACAAACCAGTAAGTAACACTGACTGAAGAGAACAACTTGAATGTTTTCTTCATGAATGACAGATTATCAAAACTGGAAAGACTTGGCATTTTATTTGGGTCAAAAGCACAGTCACAGCAAACACAAGAAAACAATCTGGAAGAGCACACTGCCTTTTTGAGGAAATAAAGTTTAACTAGTATTGTGTTAACAGACAAGGATAATCCTTATGCTTACAAAGCCTTATTCTTAAAGGCAAGCTCCTACTCTCAGTAAAATAATGGATATGATTAAAGACAAGTCATTTGAGTGATTTGAAGCATCCTGTCATTCATTTGTTCTTCAGATTTAATCAGAACTGCCATATGAGCAAGATAAAAATTTCCATTAGACTGAACTGCTCTCAGCTACAGGAACAAAAAAAACAGGGTTCCTGCTGCTTCACACACACACAAAAAAAAGGGAAACGGGTACAGGATGGCTACAGGTACCCTATGGGCCCTAGAACTGTGTGCTCTGGAAAACTGAAGACTGAAACTCTCTGTACAACGGGAAAATCCCAGTTTTATCACCAAACCACAAGATGAAGGAGAACCAAACCATAATGGAACATAAATACAACCCCTCTGAAACAGAAATCTCCCCAAGTTCAAATTCCTGCATAGTATTTTCCATATACTCATTTCTTCTCAAGACATGTCAGAGCTGTTTCTCAAACAACTCTGTGTCATGCTTCCTACTGATGCGAAAAAGCCTAATTGGAAAGCAGGTTTCTGTTTTATGAAAACCTCTGAGGCAAGATATTTATATTCAAATTTGAAATGCAAAAAAATCCTTGTTGCAAAATGAATAGCTACGTTCCTTGACAATCTAACCTGGGGATTAGAAAATTCATCAGGGAGGTGGGAAATCTACATTCAATCATTTGTTCTCTCTTATTTAAAGAATTGGCAACTTCCACCTCCCACATAACTGCCACAAGAGTGAAGCTCATTCTCCAGCACCAAATTCCTGATGAATTCCAATTTAGCACCATTTGTTGCTTCCCTTAACTAATAAGGAATCATCTAAGCAGTACTATCAAACATAACTTGCATTGCATTTTTATAGCAAGTCATCTGCATCTTCTGCTCTGGAAGAGCTATGAAAGAAATTATAGGCAGGACTATCACTTCTTGTGAGATGCAAAAATGACAGCAAATAACAGCAGCATATTTTGCAAAAATATTCAGTTTCTGTGAATGCTTCAGTAGAAGATAGGCAAACACTTATTTGGTCTGCCTTTCTTCCAGCAGTATTAATGACATTTCAGCTACTATGGCAGATTCAGTGAAAAAAGTGAGAGAAAAATTTGTTTTCCTGTATTTCAATTTGGTTTTATCCAGCTCATTCAGTAGGGATGTAGCAGAAAATAAAACTGAATAAATAAGGCAGAAGCTGCATGCAGTGAGGTCCCAGGAGTCACCAAGTATAGTTAAATTTTCTTTAAGAAAATGTATTTATGGCAGTATTCTTCCCAGCCTCAGGCAAAAGCTTTCCTAATTTTGCAATGTTTAACTCCATTGAAAAAGATGAAGGTATTACATCAAAACTTTGTGAAGTATAAATTGCACAGAAACTTGAAACAATGATCTTATTTTTGAGCAAACCCTCCTATGAAAAGACTTCGGGAATTTTACAAGGAGAAAATATTTCTTTGACAATCCTTGACTTCCTGACATATTATTTTTTGCCAGGCACTTTCATATCATCTTTCTTTCAGCTGTTTCTCATACAGTCAATCATACCTATGTCAGGTCTCTTTTTTATCCCTACTCTTACTTGTCTTTTATGGTATTTAATTTCTCCTGATAATGGTGTTTATTAATTTCATTTTATCTGTAGAAATCTATTGATATTTGCTCTTTTTCAAACTCTGCCTCCTGCTTTAACAGGATTAGGTTGGAGGTTTTCTTTAAAGAAGGCTGAAAATACGAACACTAAAGGGACTTTCTTGCTTTAATAATCCTGTTTCCAAGGACCTCATCCAATTTTGAACATTGTACCCTAATTTGAACTTCAAGTTCCCAGCTTTTAGCTTTCACCTGTTACTATCACATTTACACTTTCAGTGCACAGATGTTTTTAAGCATTGTCTCCCCTCAGTTTTTACCATCAGAGTTCACAGACCTTTCAGTTAGTTAAAATACTTGAAGTAAGCAAATTTACAGTCTTTCACCTAATGTGTAATCCAGCTCTGCATCCCAGCTTATGGGTGGATGTGCCCTGGCTGTATTCCAGCACTAAAACTGCACCATCTAGGTGCACCCCAGCATCTCTCAGCTCTCCATCTCCACTTCTCCAGCACTTGGTTTTCTTGGAAAGAGAAGGAAGCTGTGTTTTCTCTCACTGACTGCTCAGTATAGACAACATATGGTCCAAAACTGTGAGGCAATCTGCTCAGAGTCTGGATGCACTCTCAGCTCTAACTCAATACAGCATTCACATGAAGCTTCTATGAATACAATGGCTTGGGAACATGACTTACATCCCCAGTTCATCTCACATACAGCCAATGTATGCCTAGTTCAATCAGCTTGAATAGACTTTCACTTGTACAAAGGAAGAGAAGAAACAATTTGCATCTTTGCCTATTCACATGTGGCTCATCAAAATCCAGTCTCCTATCTGCAATTCTTTGAGCTATGTATGTAGCAGCAAATACGAAACAGAAAGATTTTTCCCCCCCTGGACAACTTAAATCAATTCCCCTATCATGAACTAGTGCTAAGGCACTGCCATCTAGTGTGGAAAATCAACATAACAAAGAAAGGAAAAAAAAAAAGATATTTACAGAAAGGCAGATGAAATTCCATTGACTTCCATCAATTTTGAACGCCCATACATGATATTCATAACATTCATTATTCTACTTTATGAAGACATGCATAAGCCCCACCTTTTAAGGAAAATCTCTTACTTGATAGGCAACGGATTCCATTAGGTTGAACTGTGTCATGTCAGACAGGCTCAGCAGAGCCATTAGTCCCAGTAGCCTCATTTGGTGTAATTCTGTGAAACTAAAAATAAAATTCTACAGTATTTAATTGCAGGATTCTCTTGGTAGAAAAGAGCTTTTTCTTAGTTATCACAGATTTTATTGCAAATTTACAGTTACGAGACTTGATTGTCTAAATCATGTTATATGGAAAGCATTGCAACATAAAAATCTACAAGATGAGAAAATAAAAAATTTTTGGGTTTGCCTCTTCATCTGTACTAGCTGAAGATTTTCTCTTGTCTTTCAAGACCATTCCTTTCCATGTAGCCCTAGGTTCCATTGTTTTGTGTCCAGTGAAATTACCTACAATTGTTCTATGAACATGTAAAAGATTCTACCTGTTTTGCTTAGACCAGCTTTGTACAGAAAAAATACAAAGTCAATGCTTTGTACAAAGCCTATGCTGCCAATGCAGCATAGATATGACAATTTTACAAAACTTGCAGTTTTCATAAAGATCAGTGATTATAAACATCTTTATATTACTCATTATTCCTGCAACTTGTTGTAATCTCTATATTACCATGGAGATGATCAAGAATTTTAAATACTCAAGTAGCCTATAGTCTACTTCTTTACAGAACTGTAACAAGGCAGCGTTACATACTGTCTGGCGAGTGCAGATGTTCCATAGCATCCATATAACAACAAAACCCTGTTTAGAATACAAGCTCTATCAATGACTGAAAGTTCACATAACATGAATTTGTATAAAATAATTCAGGAATTCTTACCTATCGTAAGCCATAGCACAAAACAAACAACTGCAACATTATAAACATTCTAATAATCACCACAGATAAATGAGATAGATTATATATATTAAAATATTTGGAAATACTGTGTTGCTACATTACTAATGTAGTTCCAATGTCAGCCTATAAATAAGGGTGGAAAGTGGGCACTGAAAAGACAGTGAAATGCAGCACAGTGGACACTAGGTTCCTGATTCAGATAATCACATATGAATTTCAGACATTAAAAATACAAAGCAATTATCTGGCCCTCCAGGTTGTGAAGAAAAGCTTGTAGCTCATGACACAGATGTAAGCAAAATTAAGAGACCAATTAAAGTCTGGAGAAGAATGTGAAACAGTTTTGAAACAATGAGGCAACCCATGCAAATCACTGAGGGACTAAGTTCTATAATCCACTGCTTACAGGTCACCACACCAACCTACAAGAAGAACACACGGAAACCCTGTGGCTGCTGTTCCTCAGGATCTCTTCTCTCCCTCTCTAGGAAGCCATCTCCAACACTCTCCCAGAAGCAAACACAGCCAAGCCACAGGATTTTAAATACTGTGTCACATAAGTTTTGCATCATATTTAATGTGGACATAGAGGGATAGACTAGCTCACACCCAAACCTTCTCTAACAAGATGTAGGTGAGCTCATAACAAGGCTATCAGTACCAATCTGCCCAATCCCTCCACCACCACAAATGTTGGCAGAAATATACTTTACCTTCACAATGCATTCCCTGCCCAGGAGAATAACTTTTGAGAAGCAAATATATTACTAGGCATAACAGATGCGATTTCATTGACATTGAAAGTGTTTTGGCAACCTACAACTGACATAAGAACTTTCTCAAGATCTTTTTATTAAGCTGCTTCTGACTATGTATGTATATTTATCCAGTAGGTGTCAATAAATGCAAGCAATGCTTCTGTTTTAGTTTGTGGTCACAGGAGAATTTTTAACAGCACAAAGAGCCACCAGACATATTACTTCAGGAATCTTTTCAGCAGCGTATGAAAAGCAAGAGGAATATCCAGCATTTTTTGTATAATAACTAGTTACTAGTGTCTCATAATCTACTTCTACATTAAAATTTCAAGAAGGAAAAAATTCAAATTGTTTTAAGTATCCTAATAAATAACAATCTTGTTTTTATGCTATGCATCCATTCAGCAATTTATTACTAAAAAGTAATTCCACATTCTTCATAATTGTTTCATGATTTTTTTCAAGTTTTTCAGGCTACCAAAATAATCCTGTTCAGCATTTTTGCAGCTGTTATGTAAATTGATTCAAACTATGCTAGGGGAAAAGTACAGAGGCTGAAAAACTCCAGCAAAAAAAAAAAACAAAGTCATACTAAAGGAACTCAACATTGACTAAAATCACCAAAATGAAGAGTAACCCAAAGAAATCCAAGGTTGTCTCTCATCTTTATGACAGGCAGCACCTGAATCTCCTAAAGAATGACAAGAAAAATGGTTAGAGGTTTAAGCAGTAGTGATTTGCTAAACTCAGGAGAGTTCTTTCTTCAAGCAACATGTGATCAGCAACTGCAGTGCTATCCAACATATATTTTGATAATTTTTTCAGATACTTTCTTATTTGTGGCCTATTTAACATTTTATGGGTTTGAATTTGGGTCGGAAAGTCCTATAAGAAACTTTCTCCTGAAATAATTATTCCAATTCTGACAACAAGTAGGACACACAAATGTAAGTAAAAAGACAACATAAAGTTAAGGATTTGAAGTTTTTGATTTTCATAAAAATCAGACTTTATTGCTTTCTAGCATCTATTTAATTTACCCATAGCAGATTACTTTTCCTTTCCTGAAACATGTTTTCAAATAGCCAATGGCAAAGCAAATCAAATCAGAGAAGAAAAACATGGGATAACGTAGGAATAGTCCAACCTCTTGCTAAAAAGCATGGTCAGTTACGAGGTCGGATCAGGATATTGGGACTTGATCCAGACAAGTCATGAATGTCTCCAAGGATGCACTACATGCATAGCATCACTGCACACTCTGTTCCAAAACCTGGTTACCCTAATGAAGGGAATATTTTGCCTTTTATCATGGAACTTCTAAGTCTATTAAGAAGCTTGAAAGCTGAGTGTTACATGGCTACCACATGTAACATTCAATAGTCCTAATTTCCTGATCCACAGTCTAACACCACACACCAACTTGAACAGAAATTATGGCAACATGCTCTGAACCAGCAGAAATTATCTAGCAACTTTCAGTACTCTTGTTATATGACTGCTTGATAATAAATAGCTTTTACCAGTGTTGCTTTCACTGTTACATACTGATTTAATACAGCAAATTAATGACTGGGAGCTAGCCACTGCTAGAAATCAAGGTGAACTTTGGTAAAAAGTCAATTTCTGAATTGCTAAACCTCTAATATAACCCCAGGATAACAAAGAAAAGAAGTAAGTGTTGTTCATTGCCAGAGGTGATACGAAAAACTATTTTCCAAACTAGCAGCCTGAATTCAAATTTGTCTATCCCTGCTGCTTGCCCAAAACTCAAAGTGCAGACAAAAATTTTTACTGAACTCGACTGGATTTTCTGAAAATACATTCCAGATTGCGTTTATTTATATTGAATTTTAGATTCATATTAATCTTAAATGTGATTATTTAGTTCATTAAAAAGGATAACTGTTTTTGCTGGCAGCCTCACTATTGATGACAGAGAATAACCCCGATTCAAAAAACACATATTAAAATACTTAAAAAAAAAATAAAGTGCAACTTCTCAAATTTCAAAACATTTTTACTATGTTCAGAAAACACTGCTAAGCAACCCCCCATGTTCCTTACGACCTTTTACATCTTAAGTCTGACAACGTAGAAAGGCTCGCATACATTCACATCATTAATGATAAATAAAATATTTTTCCATAGTCTAAAAAAGCAAATTATTTTTTTCCAGTATGTTTGCCCAGACTTAGCTACTCTTGGGAGCCACTCAGGTGAGCAAGGGGTGTTAAACAGCTCCAGCGAGCATGGCGAACAGGATCAGGCAAACCTGGGTGTGGCACAGCAGTTTGCACAGGCAGGGCAAGCAGGAAGGGCACAGCCATCCTTTTGGCTCTTGCTGGTGGGCTGGTGTTAGTAGTAGTGTTTTGTTTTGGGTTTACTTTTCTTTTTTTCTCTTCTCAACTCGACCAACCCCAGCAATGGACTATGAACAATCGAAAGCCACTGCTGCTGGTGCCACCATGAGTCTATCAACCCAAACAGAACTCCCTCAAAAGGATGCAGCTGTCCAAGTCACTGGCTGCCGAAAATGTACGAATCTGGCATTAGTACCAGGTGACTGTGTAAACTACATCTGTGTATGGTGAGACCAGGTGAATGACTTGCTCTGTTTAGTGGCAGAGCTTAAGGACAAAGTAGAAAAGCTAAGGAGTATTAGGAAGAGTGAAAGGGAAATAGACCGCCGTAATCCCAACCTTTCAACCCTGAAAGAAGCCCAGCAGGAACCCTTTGCTTTTCCTGCCTAAAAATAACTTAAGGAATTTTTCTCTCATGTATTTTCTTTTATAAAAAGTTTTTCAAATTATAGAGTACCCCAATCCAACTCATTGTTAAGTTATTCTGAGGCCCTGAAGCAGACCTGTGATTATGGTGCCTGGCCAGCTGTCCTTGGAGGACTCAGCTCTTATTTATTTGTTGGTACTCACAACGTGCAGACATGACCCCACAACAGCAGGCCTGCCAGGGACACTACCAGGCTGTTTTGGCCCTGACAGACCCACTGGGTTTCCCCAACCTGGCCCAGGACCCATTTCAGCTCTGCCCCCTCGGACCAGCAGACCCCAAAATGGCAGCAGGGGACACTCTCCAGCTCCCCACAGTCCTGCCCTGACCTGCCATGGGCTGCACAAAGACAAGCCCTCTCAAAAGCACCATGAGCCTACATGTGTTTTTGGCAGGGGTGACCGATGTTCAGCCTTGCTTCTAAGTCTGTATCCAACCTCTCAATTCAGAAAAGTGAAATCATCTTCTGAAGACAGGGACTTGCACAGGCCATGCAGCTTTTATTCATGGTATCCCCAGCAATGGGATTTAGGAAGGAAGCACTGCCAAGAGACAGTCTAGCCAGGGATCTGATTAGAGAGACAGCATTCAACCTAATCTCCTCTGCCACAAGCACATTCTGCTTCCTGTAATTAAATGTGATCACAGATGCAATTATTTAGGGGCATTATTCCACCAGTTTAGATACCAAACTACTTCAGCAACAGGTGGAATACTGAAAGGAGAAGAATAAAAATGTGAGTGTTGCTATGACTGGAGGCTGATTATTAAGCAGTTAAAAGTCATACGAAGATATAAACTCAGTGTATGATGTAAAATTTGAAAAATTTCAATAATCTTCAAATATCTAAATAACTGAAACATTTCTGAAATGTTTGTCCCTTCAATCCTAAAGAATCATAGGAATATTTTGAAGCCAAAGGATATCACTATCTGCTACTCCCTGTTTTGCAGGGAGCAAAAACACACAGACTGTTTGTCTAGAAGATTTAGAAATGTTACATTCATTTCCTGTGTCCCAGAAACAAACTGACAGTATGAAGATGATAAATTTATATTTGCAAGCTATGACAACACTAAAACAGGAAAAAATGAGGGATTTCTAACAGCGAAAATTAAAGTCGCTGTGTCCTGAGAAAGTAAAAATTCCAATGGTCTTAACTACTCTCCTTATGGAGTTTTGTTTTACTCTTTAAATATGACAAGGGTTCACTACATATATGGATGCTGCCAGTTCCTGCTCCAAAGAAGGGGTACATTAGATGGATAAAAAGCAGAAAACACAGAAAGGCAGCAGTGGGATTTGATGGCAAAAGCTTGTAATTTAAAGAGGACACATAAACCCCTCATTTGAACAATTGTCCTATTCTATCTTGCATCATAAACAGCTCAATTATTTTGTTCTTTTTTTTTCTCACTTAAGCAAGCACATGTAGCTTCAGCAATATTGATCACACTTTCATAAAGCTGTATATTTTTAGCTGTATTTAGAAGGATGGAGTGATATTTATATTACCAAACACTGATAAGAGACAAAAATAGGTGGAAAGGCAAGAATAGCCATACCTTGCTCTGCTTCAGATCTGCTCAAAAGTCACAGTAGGCATTAACAATAGAAACAGTAACAGCTGTCTGAAGAGAACAATACTGAGAAGTGACTGCCTATAAAAGGGTGACTGTGAGAAGAAAGGGAAAAATGCGTTTACCAAGAAAAGCTAGCAAAACGTGTTTAGCTTTAATTTTTCTCCACTGTATTATCTATACATTACACTGATTAAATTTCTGACACTCAAATTTACTGATTTATTTTATCTGCCTTCTAGCCCTTCTGTAGTTGATTTTGGTATTATTTTTGTCTTCGTGAGTTTCAATGAGAAAGAAAAACTTAAGGATTAAGAACCAGAGTGTTAGAGAATACTTCTGTATACATAAAATGAACATTTGTCATTACTGTCATAGTTTTGCACGTATGTGGTTTTAATGGTAACAGACGGGGGGGGAAATAAACTTTGTTAATTAAACTGTTAGTAAAACATCATGAAGGTAACTGTCTTGCACATAATTTATTTATATAATCATAAATTAATGCAATTGTGGTCCCTTTTTCCTCCTATTATAAGATAAAGAGCTTCCCAGATCCTCATGACAGATACAAAATATTCACTAATGCTTTGGAATGATAGCATACATTTAAGAACTTCCGTGGAACATAGCTGCAATCCTTACAACAACCTCTAGACATCTACATTCAATAAAATACAGAATGACTTCACTATTAAGTTGCAGGAGATTGTTTACAACAAAATGTGGCAAGAGTCTCTGTGCACCAACCCTTCTCCCTTTGGGAATATTTGTTAATACTACTAAAGGGTAAAACCTAGCAAGGGAGAAAGAGAAAAGATAAAAATGCATCTGAAGGTTATTGCCGTTTGCTTGTATAAAAAATAAAACATACTGACTGATTTATTTCTGAATTATATCCTTCTGCTTAACGCAGAGAACATCCCTGTACATTAAATATAATACAACTGAACATATGCTAAGTGAAGAGTTGGAATATTTAATTTCATTAATAAAAGTTAATGATGATGTTGATTTCTCCCCTCAGTTTCACAGCCCACACCTTCTCCCCCTGAATAGATGTGCAGCATACCTACTTCAGTGCACTAGTTGTCATGTGTAGTTACACTTATGATTGAATTTTGTCTCTGGATTGAGTTATTCATAGAAGTTTTTTACAAGTAGTATTCCCTTCAAAAAAAGTACTATTAATTTTTATTCTATATGCCATCCTAGTTTTCTTCATTTGCTAAATGCATGTCACTGGAACAGAAAACAGGTCAGGTACAGGGTGAGCAGTACAAAGCCAACCCAACAAGCACACAGCCTGGAGGCAGTGGCAGTCCCCAGAGGCAGTGGCCTATCTCTGCCCCTCAGAGGGGGCCCCCCTTTTTTCCTCAGAGCTCTTGCTATAACATTCACGCACACCGGAAACAAAGAGAAAAGGACCCAGCTACCCTCAGTTGCAAGACATTGCTGAGGGAATCATTTCATCAGCTGCAACTGAGAGCAGTTCTGACACTGCTTATGGCCAGGCAGACCCCATAGCACAAAGAAAGGGTAAACACACTGCTATCTATCTTTGAATCCTGTTTTGACCAACTTTGGGAAAGACAGTATCAAGATACAAACAATTTCATAAAGAAATAATATTTGCATAAAAGTTTTTAAAGCATTGTATTTATCTTGTTGCTAGAAACATCAAACTCTCACTAACACTACTGTGATTTTTACAAATGTCTGAAGTTCACAAAATATTTAGAGATGTGATAATATAAATGGAGTTGCACCTTGCAACAAGTTGCACTCTTTAGTTCAAATATGTCTTCTGAAGCCAAACGGTCAAAATGTAACATGACAAGTTTAGCTATCACTGTCTGGTAGAATTTAGACAAAATGGAATGGCATTAGTTTCTAGAATTGCCATAAAGACTACAAATCATCACTGCTTACCTCCTGCCAGGATATGTCCTAGAAACATATTATGTAACCAAATAACCTCTCCTGCAGTTTGGATTTCATTTTTATGTTAAAGACTGGCATAAGACTATTTGCTGCTTCAGTCCCAGTGAAGGTGCAGTGCTGAAAGGAACTTGATTCTGAGTTTCACACACTGTTGGTCATTCCATATATGAAAGAAAAAAAAAAGAAAAGGAATGAATTCACTGAATATTCCTGAATTTATATAAGGCAAAACTAAATGTGCAATGCCCATTACTGGCTTAAAAACAAAAATTAAAAGTAATAAAAAACATTTAAATAAAAGCACTTAAATTCTGTTGAGAATGGTAATTTAATTTTAGACACAGTACTTTTTTCTCCTAACATTTCAGTAGATGAATTTTAAGTAGAGTATAAATTACCTCTTCTCGAAAACAACATGCCGTTTTATCAAGCTGAAGTGAACAACCTCCCCAAGAAATCCATCATGAAGTATTTGACTTGTTAAAGCAAACTGAAATTTGCCTAGTAATTTTTTTAAGCATTTTCCACTGGACTTCCAGGGGCTCAGTTTATAAAAGAGCTATGATTTGAGTGGCATTGGTACTTCACATGCTATAAAAAATTAAGATCCTGTAAATGGAAATAAAATCATCCTTAGATATAAAAATAACATCAGTTTGTTAGGTTAGGACCTTAGCTGGTATAGTGCCTCCAGCTTTTTTCAACAATTACAGCAAGTCAAATAATTACCAAATATGGTGTGGTCTGTGGTGTGAGAAAGCCCTGCAGACATGACTTTGGTGAGTTTAACTCAATTAACAGACTTCTTACATGACGCCAGCAGTGAAGAACTCCAAAACCGAAGACAAAAAATCAGCGGAAAAATCTGAGAGAGAATCCAAAGCATGGCTGTGCTGTTCATCTCTCCTGCAGTGTGTGATGCCAGGACCTAAGACAATGCTAAGCTGGCTGCAAGCTACACGAAGCCCAGCAGTTTCCAGCAATCCAGGACCCCAGAGATGTAAGATGTATACACCACCTTACGCACCTTCTTCTTCATCCATCTAGGTATCCGGTTCAGATAAGATCTCATCCTTAAACTGGTAACACAGAGAATGCAACCTGTTACTTCTGGTTGCTTTGTTCAGGCCATGCTGATATTCAGCTAGACCAACCAGAGATCTGGCCTTTCTGCCACTTCTCCCCTTATACCCAGAGAATATCTCTTTTGACCTCTGAGAGAGCTGCCTGAGCAGTTTTTCATTTATGTGTTTAAATGTGGAAATATAGCAGAAAGGGGACAATGTGACAACCAATGAACTCCCTCTTGGTACAAAGCTTATAGAATTTCTGTTTGCCACAGTATAACAAACATGGTATTTGCTGGAAAGGAGAAGACCAGCAGTGAAATACCAGCCATATCATACTGAGAAAGCAAACATATTGCAAAATGCATTTTATTTAGCAGTAAAGTTTTAATTTTAAATCATCTGCCTGGAACGACATTAAAAGTAGAGCTTTTCTATGCATAAATTCTGTGCTTGAACAGTAGATAACTAGAATTTCATGTTGACACTAAAGAAAAAATATTATTTGCTTGTCCTACTGCGGAAAAGTAAACATTTCCCTGCAACAACTGTCATAAATCCTGGAAAATCTATGAAGTGATCTGAGACCAAGAAGTGCTTTTCCTGCAAAATATTACAGATCCAGCAAAGTCAGCTTCTCCAACGCTGTCACTCTTTTCCCCAAGTAATCCACAAGAAGTACCAGTCTGGGATATTATCAAAACCAGTGTGTTTCCATTTTCCAACATCAGAAATAACAGCTGCAGGCTGTTATAAGCAATGTTTACTTATTCCTTATATCCTGGTATATAATACCCAGGTTAAGTGATTTTCTTGGTTAATCTTTAATTTTAGTTTTAAAATACCACACAATAGTTCCAATACTCAACTCTAAATATTGAAAAGGCTACACACTACTTAAAAATACAGAAACTGGATATACCGAATATAATGCATAGTACTGAGTTTTGCATGTTTTGATTAAAGTGTAAGAAAAATCAAGAGGTTCCTAGCATAGGAACTGCAGCAGTGTCTTTATACCAGCTGATTAATTCAGGGCTTTTTCATTATTTAATAGCAAAATTTATTCAAAGTTCTTAATCTCAGATTTTAAAACAATTCTGAAATAGAGTGCCTTGGTTGAAATGTTATTAAAATCACAATACTACCAGTTTCCGTAGTGTAAATTATGATACATTATGTCAATCGGTAGCATAAGAAAGATATTCTTATACTAGTCATTTTTGACTGTACACTTTGATCCATCCCTTTGCGTTCAGGGACGTATATTTTGGCAGAATGATATGATAAGGAGTAAACTATTATAATTTCTTTTTAAGATGTATTAGAGTTGAGCTGGAATCATAAGGCAGAATATCCTGAAGTTTTTATGTCAGTTTTCCAAAGTCACAAGACTGCATACAAAATCTCTCTCTAAAGGGCTTTGCTCAATAGTCCTATCAGAAACAACATTCCTGGATCTTGATACTGTTAGAAATCTGAAGCTTTACTACATTGTGCTTGTGATACTGATTTAATCCTTCATGTCATCCATGTACCATCAAAAATTGGTACTCTAATCTTTGAGGCTCTGGCTCAGGCTCAAAGTAAATTATCCACCTTTATCTCAATATGTCACAGAGAAGCAATATCCTTTTTTAACTTTTGTCTTAGGTCTCCATTTTCTCCTCAGTCTGGCGTGTTTTACATGTATTTGTTCCAGATTACAAAAAATTGCAGATACACTTGACCTAATAAAAACTCCACCAAATAAATAAGCAGTGATGGATGGAGAGCAGCCTGGCATGGTCACAGAATCCACCTGCAGGATGGCTCTCACACCACTCTGCCCTCAAAAGAGGGTTATCTCCTGAGCCACCAGCCCCTCACTATCCCAGCGGGATGTTGAACTGCATCTGGCATTTACAGAGCAACAAATACCTTGTAGTATTTTACATACGTTTGTTCCCTATGTTTCAAGTGTCACCTTCTGTTTTCATCTCCTTTTTATTGCAATGACACAGTGTTGGTTTGGTTTTGTTGTTGGGTGGGTTTTCAGGGTGGGGTTGGTGGTATGATTGTGTTTGAGTTTTGCATTTTGATTTTTCAAAATACCATACTGTCTCCTAAAATTTCATTGCTTATTCCCCACTGATCACAAAATTAGTTCTTTATGACAATTTCCACAGTAACCAATATAATCTCAGAGTGCTGTGACTTCAAGTGGAAAATAAGCACCATAAATTCATGTAAATGTCACGTGTTACAAATGAAAACAAGAGATAAAGAAACAGAAACTGTCACATCTGAAACAGAAGTGTCAACACAGAAAGCATGTCAAAGTTTTCCGGAAATATTACTGCATTCTTCTTACAATAAAGACGTCAGTTCAGCACAGAAAGTTTCCAGCTGAGCACAATGCTCTCAACAGCCATAAATCAGACTGCATAGCAGATGCTAAATGTAAAATCCATTAAGACCAATTAGATTCTACAGAAGGAAAAACAACAGTAATAGCATGCACAGGCAATCTTGCACTATACAACAGTACTGAGAGATACAGTGAATGACAAAAAAAACCCCAAAACAAACAAACAGAAAAAAAAAAACACAAAAAAACCCCACAACAAATCCAAAACAAAACAAAACCAAACACAAAAATAAAGAAAAAACCCTAAACAAACAAAAAAAACCCCTAAATCCCTGGCCTCACAAAGAGGCCATATAACACAAGATATACTACAGTGCCTGCAACCACATGAAGAAGCAAGACCTCCTGTTTCCAGTTAGAAGTAACTTTTATGAAGGCCATCACCTATTGCACACCAACAGGTAATTAATCCCTTGTCCTCTATGGCAGTTTGAAACTAAGAAGCAAAAGAGTTTTAGCCTCTTTCCCAAAATGCATATGCATTTCCTGTCACACTAATCTGACCCAAATCATCCTCAAACTGAGTGCATTAATAGCATGGACCCAGGCTACTGGGGGTTAAAAACAAACAAACAAGTCTGTGGTACTCTCTTTCAGTACCCTGTAAAAGTTTACTCCTTCTATTGACTCTTAACAGATGGGGTTTCTAATAGACACATGGCACAGATACGTGAGCACTTTTCAGAAGTAAGTCACCAATGCACAACGCACGCTAAATTCTGGCCAAGTACTTATTACCTGCATAGACAAATGAAGATGACATTGCATACATGGCAGCTTGAACACCACCAGGGGCAAAGAATCTACAATTTTTTATAGGATTTATAGATACTAAGAAAGTTTGGTTTTGTATTTGTCAGGACATGTTGCCAAAGACTGAGGCACTATTTCCTGGTACACAGTTTCAAACCATCTCTGGTTCTTCGATCAGAATTAGTCTGCAATAACTAACACACCCCTAGACACTACGCAGTTCATAAATCAGTTATATGCAGTATCCCAGATAAATCTGATCCATTGGAATGTTTAGGAATATTGACTAATTTTCATCTTATTAGGAAAGCAATAGACAGTCCTTTCAACTCAAAAAATCTACCGAAGTTTGAGAAAGAATAGAAATAAACCTGAAATGCTTTCCACAAACCACAGATTAAACCTTTGGCTTTCCTTACTAGCTCTTGGTGAGAAACCTGTTCAGCTACTCATGATCTAAGGAAACAGGCAGAATGTATACATCCTCATGTGTATTTCCAATCTTTGCTATCTACCATTACTAGGAAACAGAATTGTCCACAGTCCTCAGGAGAAGTGGTGAGTAGGAAGTTTACGTGATTGCTACAGACTTACAGACCAACCAACTAATACAGTTGCTGCTGGTTGCAGATGCTCATATTGTGAGTAACAAATGCAAATGCAGGTACAGCTTTTTGCAGTGGGACATAAAGCTAGATTTCCTCTCCACTAGCACTGAATTAAGCCTCAGGCACTGGTGAAAACTAGAATAGGCTCCCTAAAGTCTTTTGTCTCAACATTTTTTTGTCCGTAAGACAGTCCAGGGTTGGACATTCTCCATGAAAGCTCCTGAAATCAGTAACTTCAAGCCAAAACTGCCTCGTTTCTGGGGGTCATGTGGACCATTTGGCAAGTAATAAATTGAAAACTGACGGCTCTTCTCCTCATGTATTAAGCTCTTCTTGCGAGCAAGGAAGGAACATGGTCCTGGCAAATGCTGTTGGAGAGTCTACAGCCAGTAATCCTGACCCATCTTCCCACACCTGGTGCAAAGCACTAAGGCTTCCAAGGTTTTGCTCTGCTTTTTCTGGACTCTTCTACAGCAGTTGGGCAAGGCAGTAGCAAAGATCCAATCCATCCAGGGCACATTGTAATTATCATTATAATAAAGTATTGTTTTATTAACAGTCTCCATCAATTGGGCAACTACTCAGATTTTAAAAACAAACAAACAAACAAATCTAAAGCATTTACTTCAGGCACCATGTTTCACATATTTCTCTTCCCACTTCAGTGATGTTCTTAATTGTTGTTTCCATTTTGCTATATTTCAGAAAAATCTATCTGATCATACAACAATGTATAAAGTTTTTATACAAAAAGGTTTCTAAATGCTTAACAAAATACACTCAACACCTTTTCAGCCTACTTTTACCTCAGCCATTTTTTTCACCCAGAAGTAAAAAGAAAAAGCAGCCATTAAGCAAAAACATAAATTTTCACTTAACTGCATCAATTTAAGTATTTAAATAACTCTTTTATTTTTCGCAATATCAGAAGCTGGAATAATAAAAACCAAAACAAAAATCATGATGTAAAAAATCCAATTCATCCCTGGCACTATTCCACATAATTTAGTGGTATTACATCACGGATTAATTTGGAATACTGATGTGAATTAGAGGACTGTTCTATACAGCAACCTCATCATAACACACACACACACAAAATAACCAAAAACTTTATGAGCATCACAAATGCACATAAATCTATTTCTGAGCAAAGAGAATGGACTATTTCATAGTCTTGATAATAACAATATGGGTCTACTATTTAGAAAGTAACTATGTCCATTTTTCCCAGAAAAAAATTATTTAATAATATAAAATACCTGATAGTAAAATACTTAACAAAAGTCCACCCAGAAGAATGTGAAGCTCAGTTTTTAGGTATCTTATTGAAATATGATCAGCTAGAAGTCATGCAATGAATCTTTTAATATTGTTTTGAAGACTGATCTGAGTACTTACGTCTGCTCAACAAAGGGTGGTTACCACCTATATAATATACAGCGATGTAACCTATGTAACAAATTTACCTCCTCTATTAAATCCTGTGCCTAAGTCCAGTTTTGCAGACAAAACAAGCTGCTTCTGTTCTGCTGCCCTACTAGTGAAGTTAGAGATTGCATCTCCCACCTTACCAGAAAGGCAGGCAGATGCTTTGCCAATTCATGTGTCCTGTGCTCAGAGAACGTGAGATCACACAGAGGCAGGAGAAGAAAGAAGTGAATGCGGAACATCTCTCTTCCGCCGACTCACTCAACTCTCAAATACATCTGTAATGTTTAAATCTGCCTCTGTCTCTCAAATATAAATCTCTGATAGGGGCTGGTGTTCTTTATCCAGTTGCAGTTTCATTACCCGAACCCGCTGCTCAGCCAGTGTCCTACACAGCGCTACATACTTTGCCAGATTGAAGCTCATTCGTCATTGCTCGGTTTTCGTATTTGCGAATGACCCGAAACCTTCAAGGCTACCCACAGGCAACTAGCGAAGTTGCTTAGGAGCTGTGTACTGGCTACGTAGTGGTTTATTTCCTCTTTTCCATTTTTCGGCCACCTGGGAGCCAGACTCCTTCTTGCTCCTCGGAAAGTTGGCGGTGCCCTCACTGCCCCATTCCTCAAGGAGACCCTGCCCAAGCGCAGTGCGCTCACTTGAAGAACACGCAGCAATAAAATATTAAAACCCTTCATTGCTCGGTGTTCCGCCGCTGAGATCTCTGCGCCGCCTCGCTGGCAGGGAGCACCGCAACTCTCCAAGCCGGAGCTGGAGCCCCACCGCACCCGCGCCCGACCAGCGGGTCAGGGACCACCGGGGGCCGCAGCTCCCTGATCCGGAACCAGCGCGACTTTTCCCGGGAGACCCCGACACGTGGGGGCTGGCTCTTCCCTCGTACACTCCGCACCATAAGGTGGCAGCAGCCCCAGGCTGCTCCACGGAGTGGAGGCAGCTGCTCCCACACCGCGCTCCGGACGGGGCATTAGGCACCCCTGTCGCTCTTCCCCCCCACACCCACCAAAGCACAAAATGGAATCTGAACTGTGGCGGTGACAGGGCCGATTGAGAGAGAAAAGCCCCCATTTCTCTCCAGCTACATGTTGCTTTGGGACAGGAATGTGGGGTGGAATGTGGGGGTCCACCTGTATTTTTAACTGCACACCGCCATGCACCCCCCCGAGGCTGGGGACGAGGAGGACGGCACGGGGGCGCGGAAACCACTTACTGAAGAAGATGTACTCAGTGTAGCTGCTCCACACCTTGTCGTCCCTGTATTGGTTGATGAAGGCGGCGGTGCCAGTGGAGTTGCAAGCCACCATGTGGAAGCCCGCCTCGGAGAGCCGGTCGAAGGCTTGCTCCAGGTAGGTGAATTTCAGGTAGAAGCGAGAAGTGTACTTCTCGGGGGGGCGGTCCGGATCGCGACTCTCGTTGAGGGTCTCTCCGAAAACCTCCTTAGCCAGGGCGATCCTACCGCACACCATGATGCGGGCGACGCGGCGGAACTTGGCGTCCGCCTGGTTGTCCCGCACCGTGGTGTAGGAGCCGCGGTAGCCCACGGTGAGGAAGCCCGAGCGCTTGTCCAGCGCCGCCCGCTGAAGCCGATCACTGCTGCCCTGAGAATTGCTATCCTCCAAGTCGCTCTGGCAGCCCTCGTCGTTGAGCGAGCTCTGCTTGGTGACCTTGGGCGACAGCAGCTTCACCAGGTCGCTCAGCTGGAAGTACTCGGCCTCCCGCAAGAGCCGCTCCTTCTCGGGGAAGTGGTCGGGCAGCGCCAGCTGCTTGTCCCGCAGGTAATCCAGCACGTACCTGAAGAGGAAGCCGTCGCGGTCGATGAAGAAGCGAGCCCGGCTGTCCCTGGGCAACTGGCGGGCCGCCGCCGGGCCGTCCCGGCACGGGGAGAACATGGTGGCCAGCGTGCTGTCCGGGACGCTGAGCAGCGTGGAGTGCCTCGTCACGTACACCTGGCCCCCCACGTTCAGCTCAACCACCTCGGGGAACGGCGAGCCCGACGGCCCTGATACCATGTCGCTGATGGGCAGGATGCTGCCGCCCGCCTCCTTCAAAGCCATGGCTGCGAGCGGGCGGCCGCGAAGGAGGGTCTCCGTCCTAAAAAACCCGGCCTCCCTCCACCCCTCCTTCCCCTCCCCTCTCCTCCACCCACACCGCCCTTCCTCCTCCTCCTCGTCCTCCNCCCGGCGTGGGCGCGGGGCCCGCAGCCGCGCTGGCCTCGGGGCCGGGCGGCCGCCAGAGTCGGCTGCTACTTGAGAAAGCGCTGACAGGCTCGGCCCAGGGAAGAGCGAAGCCCCTACTGCGGCTCCTCCCCTCGCCTCTGCTGGCTGGCTTCGCTTTGAAATTTTTATATTTTCCCACCTTAAAAGTCCCCCATCCTACCCCAAATGCCGTTGCCTTTCTTATACTGTCTTACCGGTCAACACTTGCAGAATGCTAGAATGATGGTTGTCCTTCCAAAAGTAGCATCCAGCATCCCCCTTCTTCCCTCTATCAGCATGCCTTTACCGTGAGTGAAGGGAGCATTTAATTGAGGGCGCAAAAGAAACCATTGTTCAGCTGTGCTGGTGTCACAAATCTTAACAGGCCCTGGTGGGACACAAATGCTGTATTTGATGTCATGAGGCTTCACTGTGGCACAGCACACTGGGATCTTGATTTTCAGAGAAGTTTAATGTGCACTCTAGCTTGACAATTGAATTGGGATGATTCAGAACAGAAAAAAAAAGTCAGCTACCATTAGGATCCAGACAACAGACTGATTTGGAACATGTTAGTGTTTGAATTCTTGGCTGTGAAGCAACTAAATTTGCACTCTATTTAAGCAGTAGAGTTTTTAATTTTTATTTATTTGTTTCTACCTAGAGCCACAGCTCACCTGCATCCAGATTTCTGGTGCATGTCGTTTCAGGCTCTGCTGCTGGAATACATTAAAGCCCAGACTTGTGCCTATGTGTTAGATGAGAGATGTATAATCGCTCTTGACAGTAAAAGTGAGGCCTAAACTTGACTGCATTTCTCTGACTACTGGTGCTGGATCTAAGTGTAACTGTTATGCTGGGTGATTTATGCATAGGAACACTTTAGCTTTGTGTTTTGTTTTTTTTTTTTTTTAATAACACCTTAAATGTTAAGGGTTCAACCATTAGTTCTGCCACATAGGAGCCCAACTTGTCCTTCATTTAAACAAGAGTCACTCCAGGCCTGGGGGTAAAAATTAACAGTTTGCAGGAAAAAACAGCTGCAGTCTGCCACTTCCTCACTTAAGTACTGTGATCAAGACAACTGGTCATACAAAGCTTGGTCAGGGTCTTTAAACCACTAGTGTGGATTTACTCTGTTTTAAAGCAGTAATATACAAATCTACAGTACTTCATTCAACCTTACATATGTCTTTTGAAGGTGGGATGAATCTGTCCATGGTGCTACTTTCCTCCCTCTATTTGCTATACGGGGACAATTGCAAGAGAGCAATTGCATTTCTTTCTCCCCTCCAGAAGCCCATGGCCTCAGCAGAACTGTATCTTAAACCTTCTCTTTGCTGACTTGTGTTTGTAAGAATAGGTAAGCTAAGGATACATAGTTTGGCAAAATAGAGTGAGGTCATTTGTCACATAGAATTGCCAGAGTTTGTCAGGTTACATAGAAGTCATGCATAAAATAAACATTAATCTATTACTCAGGGAAAGAAGTTTCTCCTCAGGATTGTTAGGTAAAGATGGGAGAATCAGTGCTATGTTCTTCCTAGTCTCAATAGCCATTACCTGAGACACTTGAAAAATCCTTATGCCAAGTGCCTGAAGACCCTTCTATATTAAGCTCCTATATGCTGTCTATTATTTGATCAACTCATGATTTCTTCTGTGAATAAGTATAGGCTAGGCCCAAAAATGTCCTTGAGTTGATGAAAATAGCCCATGTAAACTCCAAAGGTTTTCATGAGAATGGGCAGAGGGAACATATTTGTGCTCTGTGGCCTAAGAAGCATCTGCTTAGAGGCTTACATTATGTGTAGTGCAGCAGCATCCTGCAGTGCTAATTGGGTGAAGTCTAAGGCCAGTACAATGGAAACAAGTATATTTTTAAGTACATAACTAAGTATCCTTAAGCTTCAGATATGTGAGGGTTTCTGATGCTTAAAGCAGAGGAGAAAAAAGTCCGCAGGTGAAAATCTGTTATGATCTGTTTCCTTATCTGTGGGAGTATTTTGAGATAGGGCTGAAGAATTCACTTTAGTGAAAATTAGTTTTGGAGATTCCCTTAGGCAGGCATACTGGTTGAAGCAGCAGGCAACAACAACAACACCTCTTTTGAAAGAAGCCTGGAGAGGCATAAGCAGGACAAGTTTCTCAGATAAAAAACTTCTGTTCACTGTAGCCCTTGCTGCCCTGGAGTCAGTCAGTGTGCTGGGTTTGACCAGGCTACATGGAAGATCTAGATCTGACTGAGAGGATCATGCAGAGAGAGAGGGAAACAACAGAAAAGAGAGTAAGGAAAATCATCTAGACCACATCTTGTAGATCACCCAGGTCATTCTTACAAAAAAATTCATATAGATATTTACTGGTGCTCAGACTATCCAGTTATGAAATGGAAATTAGGATATCAGGAATGAATACATTTACTTGGCTTATTTCTCAGTCAGGTTTTGAACTGATTTACCCAGCTAAAGGTAACTTTTTAACATTTAAAAAATGTTTCAGTAATTTCTTGTGAAATTGTATTTGGTAAAATCTGTTAAATAAAACATTTAGAATTTTTGAGAAGGAGAGAGGTGAGAGTGAGAGTTTTCTTCACAAGAGACACACTTCAACATCATTAAAAAAGAATCAATCACTTATACAATCCAAGGTGATTGGATAACATGAAATGAAGGATACATAACCACTTTTCAGTTGTAAAAAACTCTTATTTCTTTGTGAAAATGAACAACCAAGTGGAGGATAATGTGTAAGAGAACAAATACTGATATTAGGCACTTAATTGGGAGTTCTTAGGGAGAGAACTATAAAAAAATCTGTAATCTCAGCAAGCGAATAAATTAGGTGAACTTCTTTAATAAGGAGAAATTTCTTCTGGTAAGCTACCAGGGAAGCCAAAGGGACTTGGTCCTTTGCCCTGAGTTGCAAGATCAGGGAGAAAGAGTAGTTCATCATGCATAAAAAGTTCCAGAAAATTACTATGAGCAGGTCTGCAATAATTACACAAATCACCTAGTAAGAATTTAAGACAATTATCTTGTCTTTCAAAAAGTCATCAGCCCAAAAAATGACATTAAAATTGTAAACAAGAGTGTGAGAATCTGCCAGCAGAATCATATTTCTAACGCTACTGTACTCTGGCTCAGTAACCACAGAAGTCTTGGCCACTTTCACAATTCCTTTTCTCAGTTGTTATTGCTGTCATTTTTCCACATATTAATATTTTCCTGTTAAGAATTCTTCGATCTTACTTGTTCCTTTACATCTTATTCTCTGTTGGCAACAAAGCACCATTCCAAAGAAATGGCTTTTTTTAAAGACTCTGAGCTTATCAATTTTCCAGTAATCTATAAGTCAACACTTAAATATATGTCTTATGTTTGTTTCTTATTAGCTCATTCTTCATATTTTCCTTATAGACCAAAAATTCATCCTTTTTAAACCTTAAAGATATTTATATGTAATATTTCATTATTTCAAAATGACTGTAATTCTGTCCTACAAGAATTTAGAAATGTTTGCATCTATGTAATTAATTCTCAGAGTTAAACAGAAGCACTCATATATGTGGGAATTTGTGTGTTCAGGACCTAAACAATATTGTATACATTTAGATTAGTATTGTAGATTATTTAGTTGCATTACTGAGACTGAAAGCAGAAGAAATTAGCCTGCACATTTGATTTTGGAAATGTAGGCATTTTCTTCTTTACGATCCATAGCAATTCACAGCTCTAATTTACATTGCATTTGAAAAATAGCAAGTAGTTTTTAAGGTCTCAAAAATGATGCATTCTCAGAATTAAAAAAGTTTTGATAAGAAGTTTTGTCAGGTTAATCAAGAAAGAATTTAACAACTCTTGCTTCCCAAGGACTGGAATTTGGAAGTTTCAGTCACTAGTAGTTAATGTGTCCATTTTCTGACAGTATTTGTCAGTTACCACTGTGAAATCAGCTGTCATACTGTGGCTAAAGTGATTTGTTTGAATTATTCATGACAACTGCTGCATTAGCTTTACCTGACAAGTTCTTTGGGTTCAGAGTCAGTCACTTATGATAGTTAAAGCCTGTGCTTTCATACTGTAGCAGTTTGGAGTATTCCCTACACTATGCTATCATGCCAAAGCAAAACAAAAAGGAAGAACAACCCCAGGAATTATAAACCGGGTTATCTTCATTAGAATACTTCAATTGAATTATTTTATCCAAACATACATATGAGAAGAATTTGATATTTTTACATATTGACATTTGATATTGGATTTGTTCCATGAAGAATGCAGAATTTCTTTTTTCATCATTAAGATTTACACTCAGAATTAGCATTCCAAGAGTACTTAGTTCATAGTTCCTTTTCAAAGCAGAAATGTGTCTTCTTATGTAAATTTACACTAACCTAAATCTAACTCAATCCTAACTTCAATGTATCAACCTCTACATTTAACATATTTCGCTTATAAACACCCCCATAGTAAGAGTCTGTTAGCTTGCTGTTAATTAGGTCTAATAGTCTGAACAGTTATGCAAGTGTATCCCAAGTATGACAATGACTTTTTTCTCACTTTTCTCACTGTAGGCTGTATTTAGCATTTGAATGTACATTTTTTTCCCTTCTTCACTCATTTATCTTTTAAGAAAAACATCTTTTAAATGTTGATCAATGTGAAGTAATTTCCATAGAAGTACTACTTATTGATGTTCTGCTCAGCTGCTCATTTCTTTCTTACTCTCAAGTAGCAATTTCCTAGATTCTGCTAAAATGAACAGCTTGATGGAACAAACATATATATATATGGTATCATGTGATTTCCTTATAGTAAAGTTAGGCTGTATTTTAATAATACCTGACTCCTGAATATTAAAGCATATAATATATTAATTTGCTATAGTAACAGGTTTTTTTTGTAATTATACACCTTTCTGCTGTCATCAGAACAGGGAATCTCATATTCTCTCACTGCCACTTTTTTATGAAGTTGAATGAAATACAGAAACTTCAGGTACTGATAGGACACAGGTGTAATGGCACATACTGGTGCTGGAGCAGCTATAGTCTGACTGTAGCTATTTTCTCAATAAAGATTTTATTTTCCTGTATTTTTGATAGAGTCTACACTATCAGCTCCCTTAGGTACAGCTGATGTTTGTGGTGTTCAGAATCTGTGATAAGTAGGCACCTAGTGTTTGAATGGATATGTATCTATAGTCTAGCACACAGATGTTATGGCAGCAGTGTTTATTTCAGGAACTCCCTACAGTACTGCAAATTATGGCTTCTCTAAACTCAGTATAAATTTTTTTCTGTTTGGTCTAGGTTATCTAATATTGGAATAGATGATCATAACAATCTTTTTCATTAAGGGGAAAAATTTTGAAGAAAATATAATAACAATGCTTTCCATTTTAAGATTACGCTTAAGTTTTTTAAATGCACAAAACCAAGAAATGTCATTATTCTGGTAATATCTTAACCTGCCATATTGTACTTTGTTGAAAAAATGAAAAAGGAAGACGAAATGTCAGGCATGGCTCTGATTTGGCAAAACACTTAGTCACATCTAAAATAGAATATTCAACAACCTATTCTAATACACAAAATCTAACATGACGGAAGTGCCTAAACAGGAGGTGCCATTTTGGCACTGAACATCTTTGAGCAATCTTTGAAGAGCCTCATTGCTTATGATGAGAGTACTGGAGGTGTTCACATGCAATGCAAGATCAGAGATTATACTAAGTCTTTGCTTCTGTGTCAGTTATACTGCTATTCTTTTAGAACAAAATAATATTTATATAAAGCATAAAACAATAATTCATAATGCATCAGAGCCTACTGTCTACTTATGTCATTTTGCGAGAGACAAAATACCACAGTGAAATATGAATATTTGTTTGTAATTTCCATATATTTGGGGTTTTTTTTCTTTGTGCACTTGTTATTTTCTTCCTGATGTTCCATTGTTGAACCAAATCAGAATACAAAGATAGAATTTCTTTGTCATGCGGGGGGCTGCATTCACAAAAGACAATTGCAGAGGGTGTTATAATGATATATTAATGATAGCTTAAAAGAAAAGGTATGAAAGTAACAAGACTCCAAAGAATAGCACAGTAAATTAACATATGTGAATGAAAAAGTCAGATGTGCATTTGATTTTGCAGCCAAATTATTATCATTATCAAAATAGTATTAGTAAAAGCCATAAAGGAAAAATAATAAAGTAAAATTCATAATGGTGGCAGCCCCAAAAGATTTAGAGGTGTCTGTCTCCTACATTTTAGAAGATAGTAAAAAAAGTCAGGAAAATAGACAAAAAACAGACACATGAACACATAACACAATTAAAGATATATTTTGGCTGAAATGCTGTACCACGTTATTTTCCCTTATTGCCATATAGATAGTTTCTAACAGTTCTTTGTTGCAAATGACAGACTTTTTTTTTTTTTTTTGCTAAGGAAAATACATATTAACATGCATATATTTAAATATATATTTTCCTTAAGATTAATTGTGGGATGTAAAAGGCTGTTAATGACCTGTACAGAATTACTTCGCTGTTACAGTTGGTGGTTCATCATTCTCCCAGACCATGCCTTTGCCTTCTGTGACTAAGGCAGCGTGGCTGGAGTTCTTGCCATTGAAGACTGAGGGAAAAAAGTTGGAGAAGCTCAGCTTTCTCCATATCCTCTGCAGTCAGGTCTCCCATTTTCTGCAGGGTGCCTACATTTCCTCTAGTCTTGCTTTTATCACTGACATACCTATAGAAGTTTTATAGAAACTTTTCCTGTTGCCCTTGATGTCCCTGGTCAGATTTAATTCTATCAGGGCTTTAGCT
>VYZS01060934.1:28233-44017 GCA_013400695.1 Neodrepanis coruscans
GAACATCTTTGAGCAATCTTTGAAGAGCCTCATTGCTTATGATGAGAGTACTGGAGGTGTTCACATGCAATGCAAGATCAGAGATTATACTAAGTCTTTGCTTCTGTGTCAGTTATACTGCTATTCTTTTAGAACAAAATAATATTTATATAAAGCATAAAACAATAATTCATAATGCATCAGAGCCTACTGTCTACTTATGTCATTTTGCGAGAGACAAAATACCACAGTGAAATATGAATATTTGTTTGTAATTTCCATATATTTGGGGTTTTTTTTCTTTGTGCACTTGTTATTTTCTTCCTGATGTTCCATTGTTGAACCAAATCAGAATACAAAGATAGAATTTCTTTGTCATGCGGGGGGCTGCATTCACAAAAGACAATTGCAGAGGGTGTTATAATGATATATTAATGATAGCTTAAAAGAAAAGGTATGAAAGTAACAAGACTCCAAAGAATAGCACAGTAAATTAACATATGTGAATGAAAAAGTCAGATGTGCATTTGATTTTGCAGCCAAATTATTATCATTATCAAAATAGTATTAGTAAAAGCCATAAAGGAAAAATAATAAAGTAAAATTCATAATGGTGGCAGCCCCAAAAGATTTAGAGGTGTCTGTCTCCTACATTTTAGAAGATAGTAAAAAAAGTCAGGAAAATAGACAAAAAACAGACACATGAACACATAACACAATTAAAGATATATTTTGGCTGAAATGCTGTACCACGTTATTTTCCCTTATTGCCATATAGATAGTTTCTAACAGTTCTTTGTTGCAAATGACAGACTTTTTTTTTTTTTTTTGCTAAGGAAAATACATATTAACATGCATATATTTAAATATATATTTTCCTTAAGATTAATTGTGGGATGTAAAAGGCTGTTAATGACCTGTACAGAATTACTTCGCTGTTACAGTTGGTGGTTCATCATTCTCCCAGACCATGCCTTTGCCTTCTGTGACTAAGGCAGCGTGGCTGGAGTTCTTGCCATTGAAGACTGAGGGAAAAAAGTTGGAGAAGCTCAGCTTTCTCCATATCCTCTGCAGTCAGGTCTCCCATTTTCTGCAGGGTGCCTACATTTCCTCTAGTCTTGCTTTTATCACTGACATACCTATAGAAGTTTTATAGAAACTTTTCCTGTTGCCCTTGATGTCCCTGGTCAGATTTAATTCTATCAGGGCTTTAGCTCTTCTAAACTGATTGTTGTCTGATAGGAGAGTTTCTCTGTATTCCTCCCAGGCTACATGTCCTTGCATCCACCCTCTGTTTATGGGGTCATCCTGGCCAAGTAGCCTGTAGCTATAAAGTCACCTGTTCCTGCCCTCCCTTTCATCCTGACCTGTAAGCTCTTGTCTGGCTCCTCATCCATTCCCAGGCAAAGCTCCATGCTACAGCTGGTCATTCACAGAGTGTGACACCCCCTCTTGCACTGCAAGATCATTGAGCAGATACTCTTGGAAACTATACTAAGGCACATGGAAATTAGGGAGGTAATTGATGACACTTAACATGGCTTCAGTAAGGACAAATCATTCCTGAAAAAATTGGTGGTTTTCTACAACAGATTTACAGTGTTGGTGAACAAAGAAATAGCAAATGACATCATCTGCTTGGATTTGTGCAAAGCACTTAACACTGTCCCGCTCAATATTCCTCTTTAAACTGGGGATGTGTGGATTTGATGGATAGACCACTTGGTCAATAAGGAACTGATTAGATTGGTTGCAGTCAAGAGCTCAATGTCCACATGGAATCCAGTGATGAGTAGTATTCTTCAAGGGTCACTATCGGAAGCAGACCNAATGCAAGATCAGAGATTATACTAAGTCTTTGCTTCTGTGTCAGTTATACTGCTATTCTTTTAGAACAAAATAATATTTATATAAAGCATAAAACAATAATTCATAATGCATCAGAGCCTACTGTCTACTTATGTCATTTTGCGAGAGACAAAATACCACAGTGAAATATGAATATTTGTTTGTAATTTCCATATATTTGGGGTTTTTTTTCTTTGTGCACTTGTTATTTTCTTCCTGATGTTCCATTGTTGAACCAAATCAGAATACAAAGATAGAATTTCTTTGTCATGCGGGGGGCTGCATTCACAAAAGACAATTGCAGAGGGTGTTATAATGATATATTAATGATAGCTTAAAAGAAAAGGTATGAAAGTAACAAGACTCCAAAGAATAGCACAGTAAATTAACATATGTGAATGAAAAAGTCAGATGTGCATTTGATTTTGCAGCCAAATTATTATCATTATCAAAATAGTATTAGTAAAAGCCATAAAGGAAAAATAATAAAGTAAAATTCATAATGGTGGCAGCCCCAAAAGATTTAGAGGTGTCTGTCTCCTACATTTTAGAAGATAGTAAAAAAAGTCAGGAAAATAGACAAAAAACAGACACATGAACACATAACACAATTAAAGATATATTTTGGCTGAAATGCTGTACCACGTTATTTTCCCTTATTGCCATATAGATAGTTTCTAACAGTTCTTTGTTGCAAATGACAGACTTTTTTTTTTTTTTTTGCTAAGGAAAATACATATTAACATGCATATATTTAAATATATATTTTCCTTAAGATTAATTGTGGGATGTAAAAGGCTGTTAATGACCTGTACAGAATTACTTCGCTGTTACAGTTGGTGGTTCATCATTCTCCCAGACCATGCCTTTGCCTTCTGTGACTAAGGCAGCGTGGCTGGAGTTCTTGCCATTGAAGACTGAGGGAAAAAAGTTGGAGAAGCTCAGCTTTCTCCATATCCTCTGCAGTCAGGTCTCCCATTTTCTGCAGGGTGCCTACATTTCCTCTAGTCTTGCTTTTATCACTGACATACCTATAGAAGTTTTATAGAAACTTTTCCTGTTGCCCTTGATGTCCCTGGTCAGATTTAATTCTATCAGGGCTTTAGCTCTTCTAAACTGATTGTTGTCTGATAGGAGAGTTTCTCTGTATTCCTCCCAGGCTACATGTCCTTGCATCCACCCTCTGTTTATGGGGTCATCCTGGCCAAGTAGCCTGTAGCTATAAAGTCACCTGTTCCTGCCCTCCCTTTCATCCTGACCTGTAAGCTCTTGTCTGGCTCCTCATCCATTCCCAGGCAAAGCTCCATGCTACAGCTGGTCATTCACAGAGTGTGACACCCCCTCTTGCACTGCAAGATCATTGAGCAGATACTCTTGGAAACTATACTAAGGCACATGGAAATTAGGGAGGTAATTGATGACACTTAACATGGCTTCAGTAAGGACAAATCATTCCTGAAAAAATTGGTGGTTTTCTACAACAGATTTACAGTGTTGGTGAACAAAGAAATAGCAAATGACATCATCTGCTTGGATTTGTGCAAAGCACTTAACACTGTCCCGCTCAATATTCCTCTTTAAACTGGGGATGTGTGGATTTGATGGATAGACCACTTGGTCAATAAGGAACTGATTAGATTGGTTGCAGTCAAGAGCTCAATGTCCACATGGAATCCAGTGATGAGTAGTATTCTTCAAGGGTCACTATCGGAAGCAACGCTGTTTAGCATCTTTACTGGAGACATGGACAGTGGGATTGGACTGCTGATAACATCAAGCTACCTGGTGCAGTTAACAAGCTGAAGGGAAGGGACCTTGACAGATTGAAGAGGTGGGCCTGTGTGAACCTCATCTAGGCAAAGTGCAAGGTCCTGCACCTGACTGAGGCAATCCCAAGCACAAATAGAGGCTGGGCACGGGATGTGTTGAGAGCAGCCTTGGGGAAAAAGACTTGGAGGCTGTTGGTGGATGAGAAGCTCAACATGACCCAGAAATGCGTGTTCACAGCCCAGAAAAACAACTGTATCCCAGGCTGCATCAAAAGAAGTGTGACCACCAAATTGAGGGACACTCTCTGCTCTGCTCTTGTGAGACCCCACCTGGAGTGCTGCATCCAGTTCTGAGGCCTCCAATGCAAGAACACAGATTTGTTGGAGCAAGTCCAGAGAAGTGCCATGAAGATGACTGAAGGGCTAGAGCAGCGCTTCTATGAAGACAGGCTGAGAGAGTTGGGGTAGTTCAGCCTGGAAAACAGAAGGGACACCTTATAGCAGCCTTCAAGTACCTAGAGGGCGCCTGCAAGAAAGCTGGAGAGGGACTTTTGATAAGAGCATATAGTGATAGGACAAGGGGAAATGGCTTCAAAATGAAAGAGGGTACGTTTAGATGAGATATTGAGAAGAAATTATTCACTAGGAGGATAGTGAAGCACTGGAACAAGTTGCCCAGAGCAGCTGTGGATGCTCCATCTCTGGAAGTGTTCAAGCACAGACTGCATGGGGCTTTGGGCAACCTGGTCTAGTGGCAGGTATCCTTGCCCACAGCAGAGGGTTTGGAACTAGATGATCGCTAAGGTCTCTTCCTACCTAAATCATTTAACGTGATTCAACTGCCCTGTCTCCTCTGACATTCTTCCAATTCTTCTTGCTGACCCTTTCTGATTTAATATATTGAATGGGGAGGAAAGACTTCTATTATTATCTGAGTGCATCACTAACTCAGTTTTTTGGGTATTCTAGTGTTAGAAGAGCATCTTGTAGTCAGCTGATCCTATTCAAACAAACTGAAGTCTTACCTGAATGTGGTCTCTAAAAAATACATACATAGAGAGGATGAAAACAAAAAGATAGAATATATGTTAATAGTTTGTTTATTTGTTTGTTTGTTTGTTTGTTTGTTTTGTGATCGAAATGTGCTATATGACAGATTAATGGGGAATTTATAGACACTAATATACAATAATGTATGCTTAATTATAAAAGGCTGTTAAAATGCCTATGTAAAAATGAAAAGAAGTCTAGCAAACTAGATAGGAGAATGAAAGAGCTAGTTATATGAATAAAAGTAGAATATTACAGGCATAACTTAAATCTTGTTTGAAGTTTATGTTAGCTGGGCTATTAAAAATAACAGGTATAGATTAGAAGAAGCCAGCAGAAATGTGAAATGGGAAGTCTGTGACATGTGCCTTCCTTATGAGGAGCAGCCCTAGGAGTGAGACTACATCCCTTTTTAATTTGGGGCAGAGAACTTGGAGAAGAGTAAAACAATGTTGTAATATCAGCTTAAATGAGCCAGTAAATTCAATGTGGCAAGGAGGTATTTGGGTTTTCCTTCCAGCTGGTCCACTCCATGCTATGAGAGAATGCAGAGGAGTCAAATCGTTCCCTTCTTCATGATTTTCCATGTAGGTTGTAGTGGGCAAAACCTGGCTGAATGCCACGTCGTCACTAAAACTGTTCTCTCACTCCCTTCTGCAACTGTTAAAAGAAAGAATATATAAAATAGGGTTGTATCAGGTTTGCCTGTCCAGATTTCAGTAACAGTGTGGGACTACAGGGGTGATTTAGAAGCTGCTGGAAGCTTTCCCTATGTCTGGTAGAGCCAATGCCAGCCATCTACAGGATGGATCTGCCACTGGCCAAGGCCAAGCTAACCAGGAGTGATACTAACACCTCTGTGATAACATATTTAAGAAGGGGGGAAAAAAAGGAAGTTATTGAGCAGATGACAATTGCAGCCAGAGAAGAGCAGAGTGAGAACATTCCTGCAACAATACAGACACCAAGGTCAGTGGAGAAGGAGGGGTAGGAAGTGTTCCAGTGCTCTGAGTGCCAGAGCTGAGGTTCCCCTGCAGTCTGTGTTAAAGACCATGGTGAGGCAGCTGTGCCCCTGCAGCTCATAGAGGTCCATGGGGATGCAAAGATACGCTTGCAGCCCATGGAGGAGACCCACACTGGAGCAGGTGGATGCCTGAAGGAGGCTGTGACCCCATGGGAGGCCCATGTTGCAGCAGGGTCCTGGCAGGGACCCATGGAGACAGGAGCCCATGCTGGTTTTTCTGGTAGGACCCATGGCCTTGTAGGGAACCCACACTGGAGCAGCCTGTGCTTGAAGGATTGCACACTGTGGAAAAATGACCCAAGTTGCAGCACTTTGTGAAGAACTGTTACCTGTGGGATGAACTCAAGCTGGAGAAATTTGTGGAGGACTGTCTCCTGTGGCAGAGATCCCATGAGGAGCAGGAGAAGGATTTCTTTCTCTGAGCAGCAGAAACAACAACTGACTGTAACCCTCATTTACTGTCTCCTTGTGGTGCTGGGGTGGGGGAGAACTGGGGCAGGAGATAGGACTTGGAAGGAAGAAGGGGTGGGGGAAGGTGTTTTTAATATTTACTTTCCTTCTCACTTTCCTGCTCTGATTCTGTTAATAATACATTTAATTAATACCCCCACTTTGCATTTCTTTTGCCTATAATGGTGATCAGTGAGTGATCTCTCCTGGTCCTTATCTCAATTCATGAACTTTTGTAGTGGGTTGACCTTGGCCAGATGCCAGGTGTCCACCAAGTCACACTATCGCTCCCCTTCCCAGCTAGACGGGGGAGAGAGACTAAGATGGAAAACAACTTATAGGTTGAGATAAAGCAGTTTACTAAAGCAAAAGCAAAAGTTTGCATGTGCACAAGAAAAGAGGAGAATAACAAGGTTTATTCTCTGCTTCATATTAGCAAGCAATGTCCAGCCACTTCCCAGGAAGCAGGGCTTTCAGTGCACGTAGTAGTTGCTCAGCAGGCAAATGTTGTAAAACAATGAATACCCTCACTTCTTCCTTCTTTTCTTAGCTTTTATATCTGAGCTGTTGTCATGGTATGGAATCTCTCTGATTAATTTGGGTCAGCTGGTCTGGTTGTGTCCCCTCCCAGGATCTTTCCCTTGGTTGTAGGAAGGATGTTACAGTGCCGATGCTGTGCCAGTGCTGCTCAGCAGTAGCCAAAACACTGGCGTGTTATCACCTTTCTAGCTGCCAATGCAAAGCACAGCACTGTCAGGGCTGCAATGAGGAAATGAACTACATCTCAGCCAGACCCAGAACATAGGTGTTAATAATACATTTAATTAATACCCCCATAGGTGTTCATATAGACATTGATTTGCTTGTTACTTGAGTAAAGAACTGTGGTGACCTGGTCGTTTCTGAGGCTACAGTCATTCAGGGTTGAATTTGAATAGGTCTCAGAAAATAAAGCAGTTACAGAAATATGCTATATTTCGCCTTCTCCCAAAACAACAGCTCGAGTGTGAAATGACTGAGTAAATGAAAAGGCATATGGAAAGGTCAAGAGAGCTGTAGGAGTATTGGGAGATTTTCTTAACCTAGTCATAGATTTGAGAGACTCAAGTGGAAGAAATGAAGCTGGTAGTATATATGTGGAGATAAAACACAGGCACTATTTCCTACCTCCTAAGTTTCAAAATACTTTTAGCACAAATACTGCTGAGAATGACAAAACTCACAAATATGGAGAAGGAAGCATGGAGGACGTCAAGCATAAAGATGAGATTAAAAGAAAAACTTGAGGTGAAACAGAGATGTGTCATATTAAACATCAAACCAATGTGTTTTGGGAACTAATAATTGAAATCCAATGTGTTGAGGTACTAGGGAATACAGAGATTTCAATTACTGAACATATTTAAGGTACTTAGTTCTTCAAGAGGTAGTAAATATAATATAAATACCAGCCTTAAGGAAGCATTAACACGGAATTAAGAACATGGCCAATTAAGTTTTGCATTTGACTAATAAATGCTGTCTTAACATTGGTTCTAGTTTTATGAAGTGCACTTCATATTATAAATCATGAAACATTACAGGTGTTGTTCATTCTTCCATCTGCAGGAAATTGGAAATTGAGGGATCATATTTCTGAAATCCACAAAAGGTTAAAATCTTCAAACTTACTTTTTTTTTTTAAAATGCTTCATTTATTTATATTTTGTGTTTGTTGCAAATGTATCTTAGACCTGTCATTGACAGCCTGTGTTCTGTCAGTTCTTGAGGTCATCAAAAATGTGAGTTCCATGTGAATATGAGAAAAAACTTCTTTATCTTGATGGAACACTGTAATACTTACTGTAATACTGTTACTTGGAGAGGATGTGGAGATATTCAAAACCCACCTGGATGTGACCCTGTGGAACCTGCTCTGACTAAACCTGCTTTAACCGGGGGCTTGGACTAGAGGATCTCCAGAAGTCCCTTTCAACCCCAACCATTCTATTACTCTGTAATTCTGTGATTAAGGTAAGCAAAATTACTACTATGAGTTTGAAGTTTACTACATAGTAGTGTTGCCTAAAATTGAGATAAGAAAATTAAAATAATGAGCAGATTTAATAGGGGTGAAGGAAAGAATAGCTTTACTGGTGAAGTCCCATAATCCAAAGAGAGAAAGAATAACTTCTCTATATTTATAACCTTCTTAGCTACCACCCATCATATCATCCAACCAAAGCCTGTTTAACACCTCTGTCTCTAGAGTACCCAACAAGAGTCCCCCTCATTACCTGTGTCCACCCAGAACTTGGCTCCTTCTTTCCGAATAGGTCCAGGAGGCCTAAGCCTATGTTTTGTCTTGCTACCCACTATATTACAGAATGCTAGTATCTGAACACAGGCCTCTGTGAGCCCTTAGTTTCCAAGCTACATAGCTAAATTAAATCCCAAAAAATACATGGCATGCCCCTCAAGGCATCAGTAGGACATATTCCCTTACAAGTGACGCTAATAAAAAAAAGTTGAAGCCACCACCTCAGCTGAATATAAAATCTATCTTCCTCACAGGAGTTGCCTACTTTTAAAATCTCAGAGCTTTTTATAATGAAAAATTATCAAGTAAGGCCCTCAGTTCTGTTGTAGGAAGTTTGCATCACTTGGGTAACTACAGTTACTGTAGCGTCAACTGTGGCAACTCTGTGCAGGAGAATCTATTGGACAATTCTTCGCTGCTCCCATCTATACTTGCAAGAATGTGGTATGCAGTTCTTCAAGGGTAACATAATTCAGAGTGGTTCAGAAGCTGTTTAAAACTGTCTAGTTGCCTACACGAACTGTAGTTCTCATGTGTGTTAGTATGCAAAAAATTACTGCTGTTTGCAGTAACTGAATTGGCAAAGGAAGCAGAGAACAACTTCAGTACAATTTTATGGATTATTTTTTTCAGATTGTGACCTACATGAATACTTAGTGCTTTTTTTTGGTTTAATTTCCATCTGCCAAGCTGATGACAGGTTTTGCTAACACACAAAAGAGCAAAGTCACCTTTCCAATGTGAAATGTATTGTATTTCCAAGATTTATGACAGAAAAAGAGAATTTTTCTAAGGCATAATATTATAATGGAGCATATTCTAGCTATTTGGCCCAGAAAGTCTTCATTACATGTAAATCAGAGGACGATTTGGCCTATAGGATCATGTTCATCTCTTGGAGAAAAAGCATACCATTGTCAGTAATGTTAAAGAAGCAATGAATGTGGCTAAACTTTGCATGTGTGGAAGGAGTATGTTCTCAGCCAGTTTATTCATCTTTTAGGCACTATGTTGTAATATACAATTAAATTTCTACTACATAGCTAATCATAGAGCCTGGTTTTATGTGAGGCAGAGAGGCTGTCTGTCATCCAAGCATTTTTACTGCATTAAAAGTAAATTTGTTGATAATGGTAAATTCATATTCATAATATCTGTCGTTGAGGGTGTCCTGCCAAGGTGATCTAAACACTGTATTTTAACAGTTGTACTCAAAGGATCAACACATTTAAACTCTTCTTTTTGGAAAGAGGTAGAAACAAAATACCTTTTGTCTTCTTGAAAGCTTCCCAGTTTAGTATTCTTGTGGTTATATTTAGTGTTATCTCTATTAGTTCAGTGATGATAGTGGGCTCAGGATATACATGAGAATGGACACTGCCCAGAGAAGCTTACTGTTGAAGAAAGGTAATAAATTATGTGTTAGATCAAATGTATTCTTAATACAGCAGTGCACCAAATACATTTTCATACTGATAGGTAATAATACTTCCTAAATTGTTGATTGAGACTTCCTGATCATTGGGAGGCATATTTCTAGGGAAGAAAGTGATTGCTTTAAATAGCACGGAAGTCACCTTGAAAGAAGGGACCTTTGTGTTCCACTGACCTATAACTGAAGAAACAGAAAAGGAGGATGCAGCAAATTAGGTCAACAAAACAGGGATTTGTATCTTAGAGCCTTAAAAAGCAAAGAAATTGAGTGAAAACCTAGCTTCCCTGAAATCACCTGCAGAATTCTCGTTTATCCTGATACAATTTTGCCTGACAAATCTAGTTTATCTCAACTAGAACTCTGATTAAAAAAAAAAAATCCAAGTAGACAAATTAATTGTTATTATAATGGAGAACAATAATCTAGATCTTGAATCCTGATATGAAATAATTTGTTTTTCCATCCTCAGCCTTTTCTAGACAAATGGTTGAGGGAATATATTACACTTGGATGAAATATGTGAGACAAAAAGCCCAATGAATCATGCAAAAAAGCAGTGAAAGTGATAGGAGGTGCAAAGGGAAAGATTGCCCGTTAGAGAATTAAATAGAATGGAAAGTGAAAAGGAATCATTTTTTGAACACATAAACATAACACCTGAAACAAAAACATCCAGCTCTACAAAAATACACTTTAGAGACTTCAGGAAAGAATAACTTTAAATGCAGTTTTTTCATGACTTTTTAAATAGAGGTTTATATCTGATCTATACCTATTAATGATTAAATCCTTCCATGTTAAGAAGCAGTACTGGGCTTATGTACTCCTTACACCTCACTTAAAACTTCTAAATTAGGTGTGAGAGAATAAAATGCTGGGCATTTTTGTGATTAATGCCGTAGAGCACATTTTCCAGTTTTTATAATGAAATTGAAATAGAAGTAATTTTTTTCTTCAAATGAGCACTGAAATGCTTTCTCTCTGGGTCAACAATGTTCCATTGTTTTGTTATCACCTGCATGCTTTAGGCAAATATTTCTTTTCATATTCAGTTGCTGTACTGCATAGGATCATTATACAAAGAGCTGTCTGAGTTAGGTTACATTTATATTCAAATGAAAAGTCATGATTCATTTTTTAAAAGATCCTTTGATAACAATAAGTAGCCCGATTAGAAATATATCATTATGGTACGTTATGTCAACCAAGTCTGTACAAGGCAACATTGAAACTGCCTTTAATGTTTATCTTCAGTGATGTCCAGAAACAGAGACTGAAGCCAAGCATGGTCATGCCAAGAATGGAAATTTGAGGAGTTGTTCTCATTTGTAATAAACACACCCAGATGGGTGCACAGCTGCCAACTAAGGAGCCAAAGCTCTAGCTTCCTGTTACCTGGGAGGATCTAACCAAAAACCCAACTAGACTGGCTTTCAAAACTACAAATGTAGGGTCAGGATTAATTTAGGCATGGTCCAGAATACTGTCAAGGTAAAGCTTCTAAAACAGTATCGTATCACTAGGCAGTGGGGATATTTTATAAAGATCCAAAGGGCTACTAAGTGAAAATAAAGTCCTCATGAAATGAAAAGCTAGAAAATCAGATACAAAAATACTACATATGTGTCCGTCTTCCTTTTTATAAAAACTAATGTTGTGATAAACTAGGAAGCAAAACTGTCCTCATTATATTTAGATATTATTGTAAGTGCACCACAATTTCCTGCATTTTGAGGGATTTTAAGATAGTACAGGAAAAAATATTTTATAAAAATAAAAACTGAATTTAATTAGTGTCTAGTGCATTGCCAATATTAATGGACCAATCATTCTAATAGGAGGATCTCTGTTCCAGAAGTCTGCAAAAGGTTTGTTTTGCTTTGTGCATTATAGGATTTTGCCATGGGACTTAATATCTGGCCATTAAATCTGTATTTTAGATGAAAATTGTGTTCCAAATTTGCTTCAATTTATCTTTTCTCTTTTTGTCTATTTTTTCCTATCTTTTTGTTTGTTTTCATTTTTTTTAGTCTAGGATACCATTTCCCATAAACACTTAAAAATAAAAGTTTGGTTCTTATATATATGTTGGCAAACCAATTAAAATCCAAACATGGCACTTAAAGATAATAATATAAACTAAATATGTTTTGCCCAAAGAGCAGATCCTGTATGCATTCTTAGCATATGGGTAAATTAAATATCAATTTATCAATCAAATGATGAATGAATGCTATAAAATGTTAAGGAACAGGAGTTGAATGCGTAAGAACCTTTCTGCTTTTTTCTGGTGCCTGCCTTATCTGTTCTCCCATTCTGTGCCTTTGTCTGCTGTCAATCTCCCCTTTCACCTTACTATCTTCTCCTCTACTTTAAGTTTCAGAGACCTTCCACTTTTCTATGGAAGTGTCAGGAGACATCCTTTAGAAGAAACAGGTGAAAATCCTATTTTTCTTACTTTTTTGCTTAAAAAATTGGAGCAAATTGTTGTAAAAAGGGCAAATCCTTCCTCTGTCTTCCCACATCCTTTTGCACCTGCATTAGCAGGCGGAATCAAGAATAGAGAATTGTCCCAGAAAAAGAAAATAATAAAAAGTTTCTCTTTTCTTAGCACAGACTGATGCTTCATGACAAGTGCAAAAGAAGTTTGAGAAGCCAAAAAGCTTCACAGGTAATGTGAATGTTCTTACTTTGGGATTACTTTGTCTGGTATTTCACCAAACAGAGGGGCATGCAAAATTTCATGGAAGGAGTAAAGTGTTTTCTACTTTCCTTATCTCTTGAAGCATTTGATCACTTCTGAGTTCTTTGGCTTCAATGGTCAGATGGTACACCAGTACAAGACAAGAAGTCTTGTAGAAATTCATGAAGTGCCATTACTCACACCATCAAACTTTCACATGACATGCTGTAATGTGCTTTTTGTGCACTCTGCTCTTGGGCAGCTGCAGAAGAGCATCACTTTTGGACAAAATAAGGCAACGTTTGCATGCCAGAGCTCTGCTTAAATGAGATTCATATACCCCTAATAACTAAAATCACATCCAAAGGATAGCTTGATCCACACTGATTTTCAATGTGGGGATTTATAGTTGCTACAGTTTTGAAAAATAGACAGCGCTAAGATAATATGTCTAAAGTTCTTTTCCATCATGTTATATCATAAGGTCATGGCAGACAACAGCAAAAGTTCAGGCATCTGTCTTTCAGACAATTTAAAACCTTCACCATAACTGTCACTCTTAGGGTCTCTAATCACAATTTCATTTTCATTGTAAATCAGAGTTGAAGTCCAGATTTTTTTTTTAATCCATGAAACTAGCATTAGAGGATACATCTCTTTCTTGCAGTCTGTTTCACAGTGTGTTTTCCCTTTCTTACAGTTACTAAGAAAATAATTTTCTCAAACATTGTATTAACTTCAGTTTTGCCTCATCTTCTCATTCTTGCAGACACCCCCACCACATTTTGGCTTGTGTTCACTCAGCTGCTTCCACTGCTCATTGTGGGACCTTAAAAGCTGAACATGATTCTGAAGAGCATGTGGGGAAACACCTGCAAACTCGAGCAGCTCTGATGAATGGTAGTGAAAGGGAAACAATTATATGGAGAACATTATTTGCCCTTCTTTCTAGTTTTCTACCTTTATATTACATGACAAGAGGGTTCAGGACTCAGTAATAGATGATGACCTATGAGAATGCAAGACACAGACTGTATATGCATTGGCAACTGTGTTGGTAGGATCAGAGGATAAAAGCAAGTTTCATCTTTTCTATTAATTAATCAGCTGCAAATCTGCTTCTTATAAGTGTGTAAGGGTTCTATTATCTGATTTCTGGGAATCAGCTTCCTATTGATACTAATGAGAATTCTGTGGCTTAATTATGATGACATTAAGTTAATTATGGAAAAACATTTTTCTGTTCTGAGTAATCTGACTGTACTTTTCTAGGGCATATGTGTACCCTTTTTTCAACAACAGATGTACCCATGGCTTGCAGGAACACTTTCTAAATACAATATAGTATTTATTTCAACATACAACATGGCTAATCCTTTTTTTCTTAATATTTTCATCGGTTGGAACAGCTTAATTCTGATTATGTGATAGACCTGTACCTCATTGAAATGTTCTCATATTAAAAATTTCCTCATGTAGGAAACAGAACTACAGATGCAAAATGGGTTTTTTTCAGTGACTCATCTATTTCTGTTTATTTCTAAAACTCTGTCAAATTGTTATTATCTAGAGTAAACCCCTAACCACCCCTTTAACCTATGTTGTCTTAAAGTTCTGCTAATTTAGAATCTTGATTTCTGCTGTAGATGGATGGGGTGATAACTCTCTTAATTTTTCAGCAGGCTCAGATGAATTTCTACCAGTTGTTACCCAAACAACTGGTACAGGGAAAAAGTATTTTTCACAGCATGAAACAAGTCCATTTTGACAGGTGCAAATGTCCACCTCACCCAGGTGGGAGTGGGAAGATGAGGCCCATCAAAGAAATGCCACCTTACAGGTAACACACAGTAACTATATTTGCAAGTAATATGTTTCTCCTGATAGAATAAGCAGTGAAAATATTTCCTTCCAAAAACTTCCAGAAGTCAGTTCTAATGCAGAACTGTAATAAACAGTTTCTGCCATCTACCTTCTGCAGGATGTAAATTAACTCAAGACCCATTGCAAGTATTTCAACTGTGAAGCCAAGAAAGGAGGGATTGCACTAAAACCTCTCAGTGCAAGTGTTTCTTGCTTATTTAACATGGAAAATAACATTCTTATGAAATCTGTTTTGTACTTGCAGCCAGATGATATATTCCTGCCCATAGAGGAAAGTATAGCTCATACATTCCTATCTTTATGCAGGCACATGTATGACAATCTTCCATCTTGTTCCTAATTAGAGGAAAACTCAGACAAAAAAAAATCCAAGACTAAAATCTATTTTAATCTACTGCAGTGATTAAAAGTTGAAGTTATAGTGAATAGCATTTTGTTGGTTTTGAGGAAGATTGTTACAGCAGCCAAAAGGCACACACCTATATTTCACAGAGCAGTGCCACATCTAGCAAAAAATACTTGATGCTGCCAGCTTCCTAGTAAAAATCCCTCTTAAATCACAATAGAAGACTAAATCCCCAGCATAATACTTTCTGAAAAGAAAAATACAGGCTACCAGTATCCTGCCTTAGCTGGGAGGTGGGGGAGATTTCATTCACTCTTTATCAGTGTTTATGTCCATGCCCTTTCTGTACTGATGAAAATGTAGTGAAGCAGAAGCTATTTGGGAAATAGAAGCAGGCTGGCAAAGACTTAGGGCATGATATGAAAATAAAATCTCAACCCTATGTGTTAGAAATGGCAATGCAAACTAGCTCCAAATCTGGAATGAATCATTCACTTTTTCAAGTGCTTTTAGTTTATTGGTTATTTGTGAGGATTTTTTCCACAGTTTCTAGTCTTGAATACTTACTAATAAGAGTTCTTAATCAAATGGCTGCCTTATATTTCAATTACGTAGGGATGGTGTGGTGGTTTTACCACAAATTCAGTGATTTTGGAGCAGAGACTCTGAGAGAAGTCACAAACACACCCCAAAAATGAAGAGAACACACAAAAAATCACAGTTTATTTTGCGCAAACACCAAAACCCGACAAATAAAGTGCAAAACAGACAAACAAATTAAATTTTTCCAGGGCCCGCGTTTGAGGTGAGGACGCTCTGGAGATAGTGCTTGTCTCTCTCTCCCTCTGAGCCCGGCTGAGAGACTCCAAGGTAATTAGAAGGGAGCACGTGTTCTCAAGATCCCCTTGGCCGTGAACCTCTGCCCGGTTTCGACTGAGGGAACAACTCAAGAAGATTACAAAAAAATGCGCACCCCCTTTCCTCCCTTTTAGCCTGAGGAGAGATTTAGTGCTGAAA
>VYZS01060935.1:2553-18884 GCA_013400695.1 Neodrepanis coruscans
TTACATTGGAGCAAGGAAGACAGTATCAGACTCTGATTTTATACGGATTTCAACATGATTCTCAATTCGTAAAGCTAATCACCTGCTTTCCTTAGATATTTTTACTACAGAAATGCTTGTCTAACCAGCAGCTTTTGAACATAATTAGCCAATGTGCCCTTTCAGGTACCATTCAGTAATAACCCGTGAGATGGTTTTGGTGTCTTTAGAAATGTACATATAACATAGATCTTCTGTTACAAGCTTATAGGTATTTCCTAGGAAAACAACTAAGAATAATTCTTAAGTAAACGTTTTAATTTATGTAGCTGTTAAAATTTTTATATCAATGTGATTTTATGCTTATGTGGCTTCCTGAGACAGTCTGATGTTTTATGTTTTGTATGGCCTTTGTGAAGCAAGGTATGGTGAGGACCCTATAGTGCACAAATGAATATCTTAAATACCTTTATTACAACTCTTCAACTTCTTAAATGCTACTACTTAAAACNCCATTCTGCCCCGGGGGAAGTGTGAGTTAGCAAGAATCTGAAGCTTCCTGTCTTAAAAGGCTATGTCTCCCTCCAGCAGGTTCTGTTGATGTGCTAAACCAGGGAGCCTAATGAAATTTCATCCCAGTGCCTTCTGCTTCTGCTAAAGTCTCCTCCATCTTCCAGAATTTCTTTTATCAGTATGGAAGGTAGTAATATAAATATGGAAAAGACCGCCTATATCCACCTATAGTTACTTGGAATTTAGCTGAATGTGGCCAGCATAGAGAAGGCACACATGAGGCCATGATTCTGGCTCAACCTCATTTGAGTTTTTCTGTTCTAGTGATTAGTCTTTGTAATTATTGTTAGTTTTGCTTAATGTCTTCCATCTGTATTCCTTTAGCACTTGCTTCTAAATTATTGCATTGCACTTAACACTAATAGATATCAGGTGGACCTTCATCCTTTGCATCACTTCATATAATCCCTTCTGTATCTGAGACTTGGCTGTTTGTTGAGCTGTACTGATTTCAATTAAAAATCTGACTTTAAACTCATTTTGTTAAGATAGTTCAGAAGGTTCTGTGTGGACACTTGTATTTTGGATTATTTGTAAATCACTTAAAATAGGCTTAAACTAAACCAACTAAAACAGAAGGATGTCCAAATGGAGGCTGGCACAAGTTTAATTAAATTGCTGCAACTATGTATATAAACAAGTCTTAAATCTACAGACTGTAAATTACTTTTGACTGTAACATTACTCATTTCATTTTACAGCATCACAGAAAAAGTTCAGTTGCAGTTGTATTCAGCCAAAATGTGGATCAGTCACTCCACACTAGATTTTGATGAGCCCCATATGGATGTATGGAGAACGTACACTAAACAGAGGAAATACCAGAGAACTATCATTAAGTAACCTCGAATGTATGATTGTAAAGTTTCTCATGCAAAGTTCTGGTGAAAATTCAATTGCTTCTAGCCACCCAAGTACATTTTTTCATAGAATGAGTGTGTACTGAATCTAGCCTGTCATCTCTCATGTCAATTGATTATTCATGAACACTTATTAAAAATATTGCAAATATGTTTTGGTACGCATATTCCATACTCATCTGATCAAATATTTGTTTTATCTCTTGAATATGTGACTATTATATGAACTCATTTCCAGTTAAATATTCAAATATTCCCTGTAGCAGTGGTCAGGTGTCATATGAAAGTTGAGAGGAAAAAAAAGGTATAATTCTCATTCTTAGCTTTAGTAATATGATATTCTATTAATTAAAGACACTGTGGCCTTGAGGTGTGAGATTAATGACAGCCTGGTGTGCCAGGCAAACCTGAATTTCAATATTTTTCTTTTTTACAATGCATCACAAACTGAAGTTTTAGAAACGAGCTGTCTTATTCAGAAAAGTGTATTGAATTTAATAGAAACACATACGCAGTGAAAAGTTAAACAAGTTTTTAGGTTTCTCAATGAGACAGTGCTTCTAGACTGGGGAACAGAATAATTGTCTTTAGTTCTTTCTCCTTTCCTTTTTTCCTTCCTCCCTTTTGTCCAGTAACTTTTCCATGCCTTATGAATTTTTTTAAGAAGATCAAAAGTAGCATTATTGATGCAACCTTCTACACTATATTAAGCATGGAAAGAAATTTGTTGTCTAATTCAAGTTTCAGCTACAAAACTAAGCAGTGCCCTGGGTTTTGTCTGGTACTGTCCTATACCACTTAACAGATAGAATTAGTACTTACAACTTCGTTTTGTTAAGCTTGTGTATTCAAAGAGGGGCCTTTTAAGACTTCTATCCTTTATGCAGGGAAGCATTACAGTACATAAAAGTGATGGGGAAAGGACTTTGACTCCATAAGATTTTATCAGTGATATCTCACTAAAGGATACTATTTCACAAGAAAATGAAACTGAAGGATGAAAAAGGCCTGGAGTATCCCTATTGCACCTTGACCACGGAAGAATTTGGTTTACTTTCAATCCTATCATGTTTAAAGGCAAAGTCTTCTTTTTCTGAAAGAAAGAAAAAATACACTTAATGGAGATTATTTGAATCATAGATCACAGAATGAGTTGGATAAGGGACCTTAAAGATCGCGTAGTTCCAACCTCTCCACCATGGACAGAGATATCTTTCGCTAGACCAAGTTGCTCAAAACTCCATTCAACCTGGCCAACCTTAAAGCTGTATATTAAATTCAGGAATGCTTTTTTTCTGTTTGTTTGCTTGCTTTCCCTGTTTTTGCTGATAATTGTTACTTGGACTCAATTTAGCATGATATTTTATAATTTAATATTATATTTAATTGGTGGAAATATTTGTGAGTTCAAGGCCAGGAATTTGCTGAAGTAGTTGGTTCCAGTGGGGTTAGGTCACCTTAGTTTATTACAGGAAAGCCAGGAACTGTCCTAGTGGAAGTTAAGATTCAGAAATCTGTAGTGGCAAGCCTTTCTGTAAACTCCATTGCTAGAAAGTTATTAAACTTCTTTGGGTGTGTATTGTTTTGATATTGTTTTTCTGCAGCAATACTAATTTTATCAATGACTTGTTGATTTGCTCCTACTGACTCAATATTTAACTATATATATATATTTATACTTCTCTAACAGAATCCTACACCGTTCTTTGCTAAATGTTTTGTCCCTTAAGAATACCTCACCGTAAGGGTCATAAAACACTGTGGCAAATATTTGGCATGTGCTGCTATTTCCTAAAAATATCTTGACGTATTTTAAATCCTGGAAAACTGACTCTGTCAGAATAAAACATAAGTTATTCTCTAAAGCAAGTTCATCTCTATCTTGGATCAAGGGGGATCCATTTTCCCCATATGCCTTCAAGACTGAATGGGGAAAGCAAAGCACTCGGGAAGAGAAGGCAGTGTAATATGTTATATGCCAAGTTGTATCTCATTGAAGGAAAACTACTTGGTTCCTACTAACTCAGGCACTTAGAAATTTACTTCATCAAGAGCAATAAACTACTTCTTGTTGATCATAAGGTGCCTGGCTGAATTGTTGGGGAGGAGCACTTTTGTTATATCTAGTCTTGGAGTCATCCTGTGATTACAGAACTTGACTGAGATTTCAATATTCTGGGTTCAGTTCCCAGCAGTGTCACAGACTTCCTAGGGTTAAGCTACTAAAGCTCCTTGTGCTTCGGTTCTTAGTCCAGAATTAGCCTTTGACCCTGGAAGTTACTGTCTTTGTAATGTAGTACCTTGAAACAATGCTGCCCTGAAGTAATGGTGCCCTGAAACTCTTTTCACAGGCCTTGTTAATACTATGTTCCTACACAGTTTTCTCCCCACTACCAATTCTAAAGGAAATTTTAGCTGAGGAAGAAACAGCAAAAACCTGATACCACAACAAAATTACACTGCAATTGATGCTTATAGAACTGTTCAAATGAATGGTCTCCGGCATGTTTGAAGTTGGTCCTGCATGTCTCTTTGGGACTGATCCCAGCCAGTAGACAATTTTTCAGTGAATATAGATGAATCACTTGATCTGTGTCATTTTCACCGCCTGCTAATGCACTTAAGAGAGAAGTGTTTATAGGAATAATTAACTGGGGTCAATTATGGCACTAACTCATGATCCACGTAACTGGGAACTGAAGATAGGTAAGGAGGGAAGAGTGGGTAGAGTAGCAGGACCTTCTTCAGCCATGGTGTTTGTGGCAGGCTCAATGCACTGATGCTCTGTAAGGGCACAGCTGCCATGCCATCAATGTAAGCAGCACTGAGCTTGTGCCAGCTCTGCTGACCAGGGTTCATTACTACTTCCAGAATAGGCTAGCATTAGCAGCCAGGCAAAACCAGTAGGTTGTTTTGTTTCGTCAAGCTGGTCTGTCTGGTCTTCATTTGTGCTTACAAGGTGAAGAGAATCCACATTGTCCACTTGCCCTACTGTCTTGCAGACAAGCCTCTGCTTTTCAGAAAAGCAATGAATAGGAAAAATTGTCACCACTTACTTTATATACTTCGTGGTTGGCAGGAGGAAGGAGAGTCAATCTCTGAGTTTTCTTCATCTTTGTTTATTTAGATTGGGTACACAATAAACCATTCTGCTCATGTCAGGATATTATTTTTCTCCATGGAGGCGATGCAGCCCTGCTTAGATAAGTTGCTCACATAATAACAGGTGATGAACTGGCAATGCAATGACATGAGTAACCAAAGTTCTCTCAGTACTCCAAGCGGTAGCCAATTCTAGGAACAGCCCTGTCTGCCAAACATCCATTCCCTGGAATAGCTGTTTTTTTTAAAAAATCATGTGACCAGAATAAACCAAATTAAATACAAACATATAGCAGGGAGTCCAATTTTACTGTGGGAACACATCCTTGTTATAGAATTATTTACATAACATTTTCCATGCTGTCCACATGTACTCCGGTGCAGCACTAAAGAACTAGGCTTTTGTGATAGTCATCTTAAAAAAGAGAAAAGCCTTTCCATTAAACAAGCAGACTAGAGTACTTTCATCTGGTTGGTAAAAATATTCTTTATGAGCTTTCATAAATCTCACTTGAGGATGCAGCGTTTATCTATCAAACATGTATTTAATAAGCAGGGCATGTTATACTTATCTCAATTCCTATCTACACAACTACATTTTGTTTGTGGCCTTGTCTGCCCTTTAATGCACAAATATCTGATTACCTATATAGACAACTGTTCTATCTACTTTTGAAAATATGTCCTTTATGTCTGAGTAGTTGTACATACTGTTACTTCAATACAAAGTGTTATAACTACCTTAAATTAAGGTAGTTAAATAGAAAATGAGCCACACTAATTTTTTTATTTGCTGCTATCTGAGGCAGCCATTTTCACGATTTTTCTTGCTGGTCATTGTTGTTGTTGTTGTTATTATCATCATAATCATTATTGTTGTTATTATTCTTATCATAATCATCATCAATGCTATAATTATTGCTACTATTACTATTATTATAAAAATTTAAGTTTTCATAAGGTTGGAGATTTATGCTGTTAGATTTATGGTAGTGTTTGTTATTATATTACATTTATGAGACAGTGCTGTATTTTAGGAGCTTTGTTAAGATACCTAGTGCTGGGACTAGTGCTGTCCTCAGCAACTGGCAGAATTCTCAGTGAACACATTTCTGTATGAATTATATTATACTCCACTAACTTTCCTCTACAAGTGTGATCCAGAGTCAATTACAGCTAATGGGAAGGTTTCATCTTTCAACTATAAAAGATTTAGGCATCTGATGAAAAAAAAGAATAGCATCTGACCAGGCACACACTAAAAGTTACTAAATCCAAATAGTAAGTAGTTATAGGACTGCCATTCCTAGCACGATGAGAAGATTATTCATTCAAGCTACTAGAGAAAAAACACTGAATAAAGATCCAACTAGTAGAAATTATGTATGTTCAGTGAGCAGTTGAAAAAATCTGTTTTATCAATTTTTTTTATTTGATGATGCCACACAATAATTTTAGCTATGCCCTCACAGGAAATGTAGTTTTCTTTAATCAAGTAGCAAAAAATCCTACCTGTTAAACATTGAATGAATAAAGCAAAACAAAGCATGAATCATTTAGCAATTTTTAATTATTTAATAATAATGCAACTACTTTGAGTTCCCTCAAAAGAATATTGATCTCCCTCCTCTACCATGTTATAGTGACCTCAATAAATGCGTTCTTTTTTTGTGTTTTTAATTACTTATAGATCTCTTAACTCCTTGAAGAATGAGAAGCTATTTTAAAGTCAACCCACTGAATGGACAAATCATACTCATCAAGTCAAGCATGAACCTACGCTGTTCCAGGTTCAAAGCCTAAAATTATGCTTAGTTATGGTCTGGCATTGGAGGGGTGGGAGAGGCTGTGTTACTGTCGGCTTTATTTCATTAAAAAGAAAGACAACATGTTGACTCAATTATTAAAAAAAAAAAAGGAAAAGATTAGCAATATTTATATGCTTTGTTTTCCTTCTCGAAGCCTAATATATCTGAACATTTTAAAAGTGTAATTGCGTAATTTGTAGTAACTGTTATTTTAAAAAGAAAGACCAAATTTATTCAATTTTAGATTTGTTCATTCTATTTTGCCCTTTATACATGAGAAATCTACACATCTAATCCTGATTCTTATTTATAATAAGGCATTTTGCTCCACTCTAGTAGTACATAAAGAGAATTCTAGTGAACGTGAATGCGTTTTTTACCAGCTAAATACTATAAAATGAGTTTTCTGAAAATAAGACTTGAGAACATTTATTTTAATTTGGTCACTGATACTTTTTAACTGTTGAACTTTGCTCACTTTGAACAAATCCTATCCTCTGCAGGGTGATCCAATTTACATGTCTCTTGGTCAGTTTACAAAGTAGTGGATTTAAGATCTAGTGAAAATAATGAATGGAAAAGTAAGTTAAATGAACAATATAAGCTGTATTTTCCTCTGCTCTCTGCTTCAGTAACTTAAATATTTCAGCCTACTGATTTTAACACCAACTTTAAGCATGAGGTATCTCCAAAGCCTGGAAACCTGTACTTTTGACATTGACATATTAATTTATAAATCAGGCATTACCATTGAATATTTTGGTTTGGTTTCTGGTTATCTCTTATTTCTGGTTCTCTTTTCCGCCTTAATTGTCTCTATGGAGGGCATATTAAAACCCAGCCTGGGGGTTGAGGACTGTGATGAAATTAATTGGAAGAGATACTTATATGAAATCTGTCGCAAATCCTAGGTGATTTTTTTATAAAAAGAAACTTTGAAAGATGTGTCCGGGTCCACTCTGCATAGGAAAACCCAAAAGCACTGATTCAGACTTCAGTTTCTTAGGGACATGAAATATAGCACAGGGTTCAATCTGCATATGCTGTCTAATATATGAGAAATCTTGGAGTCCTGATAGCCTTAATCCCTGCCACAGAAGTGTATAAAATTTCACAGCTAAGCTGCCGGAAAAGCCAAGACCACACCAGGAAAGCCGTCTGCTTTCAAGAAGATACCTGCCAGGTCTTGTCTGCCAAAGCCTGGACTAAGAAATGAATACACAACATCCCAATCAATCAAACTGGATTTGTCTTTGCCCCAGGTCTAGGTGAGGTCTGGTATGAGGTGACCATATCTGTCAAGCATGCAGTAGCTGTGGCCAAGAAACTGTCTGTACATTTATGCATTTATCAAGGCAGATATGAATAGAAGTCATTATTTTTTAACTAAATGTAGTATATACGCATGCTGGCTGCACGTATCTCAATAGTATATGTATAGTCATACAAAGGGAGAGAAAGTCATATCTGCAAACACACACTTCCCAATTTAGATATGTATGCAGATACCTACACATACACAACCCTTTTCTTTTCCTAGTCACTTGTGTTTTTTCAAGATTTCAGTCGCACTTATATTTTTCAGCACAAGCACTAGGACTGTGATTACATGAAACACTGAAAAACTCCAAACCACAAGTTTCTTTTTCTAACTGCAGTGGAAACTCTTGTTTATACAGTCTTAATCTTCCACCACAATCACTGCTGTCTTTTTTCACAAGTATGTGCCTTTACATGGGAAAAGTAAAGTTAAAGTGTGACAATGAAGTAAGAACTTATGTAGTCCTCAGAGCCATGTTAGAGATTGTAGGGACTATTTTGATGTGTAGGAGTTCAGTCTGACACTGATAGCAGACTTCGTGGTTGCTCTCCTGTACAGGGTCTAAACCAAGCAGTTAGAGGATCTCACCCTGGGGTGTTAACAGTTTCTTTGAACCTAGATGTGCTGAAACTGATGACTAGTCCACACTTCCTGGGAACATGCTTTTAGGTGCAGAAAAGGGCAGAGTGACTCAGAGAGGGTCTGATAAAAGATAATATGGTCATAGAGTAATCACAGATAAGTCACTGCCCGAGGGATTAAATGAAGTGATAGCCAGATATGCTGGTGAGGTATGGAGACCTGAAGTACATTCCAATTCTGTCATCCTCCACTGATTCAGATCTATCCTTGTGTCTGTCCTAACTCCTAGGTGGTCTAATGGCACAATACACAGTGGTTCATTGCCAGCCTAGGTTTTAGCAGAAGAGAACTGTAGCATAAAGCCTCAGGAATATAGGACTCCTTGACTCATTCGCACTATGACTTGAGTGCCTTGATTGACACATGACTCAATAGGGCCCTCCTCTAGCCACATAATTAAGTACATGGTCCATGTCTTTCAAAATTTAGAGTGACTTTGGTGACTTTTATTGCAAGTATGAAATTAAATATAACAGCATAAGTATTTTATAAATTTAAGTTTGAAGTTTCCACTGAGAAACGATGGCTGCCAGGATGCTGAGTTCATTGCCCCACTCTTGCCTGGGAGTTTGGCTTCCTGGACCCAGGATCATCGGTATGATGCAGATGTCTGTCCTGCAGTCTTAGTTTCCGCTATTCATATCTGCCTGTCCCTCTTTGAGAGACACCTTTAAGCTCAGGTCCTCTCCTTTGGCTTCTTCCTGAACTACACTGACTTGGTTTTCTGTCTTGACTTCTGCGTCACTGATATGGACTTAAGGATGACCACTGGACATTGGTTGAATGCAGTAAGCATCACTAGATCTGCTCGTTTCTTCTTTCTTGTGTATGGTGGGACTGCCCCCCTACACTGAAGAGTCTACTGCCCCATCTGCCTTGCCCCAACTCCCCTGCTCTTCCTGTACCTTGGCAGCCAAAGGGGGTCTGCCCAGGGTTTTCAGTGGGAGACTTTAGGTAGATGCTGAGAACTTTTAGAGTTTTAGAGTTATAATCTTTAATTAAATAACTCTAAACCATTGCTTCATAGTATACATATAAGGAATAAGTATAATTGCTCAGGTGCCAGGCAGTGCCTCTGCAGCTATGCTTACTGTTGCTCAGATAAAATGCTGCTCTCCAGAGAAAACCTGTTGAGTATCATAGAGGTTATTTTCACGCAAACACTCCATTTTCAAAGATAGGAAGATGTTGTGGGTTGAAAACAAAAGTTCTGGGAGCTAAACCATTTTTCCCTTCCCCCCTGTCCTTCCCCTCCCCTCTGGGGGACAGGGAGAGGGCCTTTTGGGGCTTTTTAGGGCTTTTTGGAGGTTTTTTGAAGGTTTTTGGGAGGGGAGGGAGAATGGGACTGTGTTAAACTGTCTTTCGTGTGTGTTTGAGGCACGTTGCCATAGTAACGGCGGTGAGTACGGGTGGGGATGGGACCATCCCATCCCGACGCAACTTGCAGCCTGGGGGGATGGGGCCAGTCCCGGCATGGCTGTGTTCCCCCCGTGCTGCAGGGATGCCTGTTGCTTTGCCCAGTCGAGGGAGCCGGCAACCTGGGGCCGATCCGTGCTGGTGCAGGTGTGCCCCCACCACGGACTGGAGGGATGGCTGCCGCACACCCGCGTGGCTTGCCCGCGGGCGCGGTACTTCCCCTGGCCTGCTTTGCAGGTGTGGCTCCATTGCCCCAGGCACCAGTGGCTGCCAGTGCCATTGCCAGGCACCACCAGGCCCCAGCTCAGGCTGACTTGGTGCTCTGCACATGCGCAGTTGGTCCCTTTGTGCATGGAGAGGAGCCGCCACAGCAAGCAGCCGGGACTGGCACGAGTCAGGGCAGCTCAGTGGCAGTGCCGGGACCCACCGGGGATGCCAGGTGGGGCTGCGGGGGACCCACGCCCCTGGCCAGGGGTTGGTCACGTGGTGCCGTGCCACCATTTTGGCTCGTAGCAGAACCTCTCACTAGGGGCGGTTCCCAGGTGCTGACTGTCCAGTCTGTGGGGCGACTCGTGCTCAGGAAAGGCTCGTGACTGCGCGAGATTGGTCCCTTATAAAAGGCTGGCCATCTTTCTCTTTCGGGAAAGGACCTGGTTAAGACGACATTTCTGCTCATCTCAGCGCTGAGTGTTTCAGCAGCGCGGGTGGAACGGTGTCTCCAGCAGCAGCGGCATGGGCTGAGGACGACATCTTTCCATCAGCAGTGGTATTCGTTCCCGGGAAACGAAGGGTGGGCAGCCGCAGTCCTTTAATTTTCCTGGTGTCTTTCAGGAGGCTTTGGCAAAGACCCAGCGCTACCCTAGCACTTTCCTATATCAGCCGCTGGCCCTGGAAAAGATTAATCTGTCTGTCTTTGCGTTTTTGTTGGTTTTCTGTGTGTGTAAAATAAACCTTGTTATTTGTGTTGGTTTTTTTTTTGGTGTGTGTTGCTTCTATTGGATCTCTCTTGTCAGTACCACCCCTCCTAGTGGTAAAACCACGACAGAAGACTTTTAGAGATTTACAGTTGTTGTCAAGAAAGGAGAGCAGTATGGTGTCTAGAGCAGTTGGTCTGACCCTTGAAAACCAAGGTTCAGGTCCTCATGCAGCTACAAACATACTGTGGGACCGTGAAGTGGTTGCAGACACCTCATTCAATATGAATCAGCTAAGTGTACACTTCCTGTGCAGCCAGTAGAGCGAAATTTGCAGCCCTAAAGGTTGACTCATCTTTTCTCAACACAACCAGAATCTATTACCTACTTTAGGTGGCTTATGGTCCCTCTGAATCATGAAGAGTCTAGAAAATTAGATTAAACTGATCTATAGACTATGAAAGCTAGATGAGGTGGTTTCTCATCTGTAAAACAAGGATAATTTCATGAGCCTATTACATAAGAGGAAGGGATAAGAATATGACAGATTTGGCTTATGTGGACTCCATTATAAAATATACCATAGGTCTTTCTGGAGGATATTTGAAAGAGGGCAGTGTTGTGTGTCCAATGTATTTTGGGTACACAATGTGTGAACAACATCCAGTTGATTTCACTTGCTGCTCACCTATTGATTTGTCGTAACTCTATTGACATTGTTTGGGATACCAAAGCTCCTGTGGAATCACTCCAAGAACACTTTCATATTAAACAGAGGGTCTATTCTCCCCTAACTATTCAGATGTAACTTGTATTAACATTAATGAGAGTTATACATATGCATCAAAGGGAGAACAGACCCTGAGGGCATCATATGGGAGGTCCTTCAGTATTCTGTGGCTCTCAGTGGGACTTTGTACAGTATGGCATGCAAAGTAATGGGTCCATTGACTTTGTATCACTCTAGGTCACTAGGCTTAATATAATGTTAATAGAAAGCTTCTCATTAAGATCCTAATTATATGTGTGGTAACAAGACACACATTATATCTTCCATATTTCTGCTTCCAAACCACTACAGTCCATTCTCTCATAGGAACAATATAGGAGTGACCATATCAGGTGACCTCTGCTACCTGTGAGCAGCATTCATAAATCCTAATGTGTCAAATTCAATCTCTTTTGGCAGCAGAAGGACATTTTAAATCTAAGTGTTTCAATCCCGATTCTGAATAAAAAGTATATTAAAGTAGTGTTGATACAGCTATCAGATCAAATACATTTTCCATGATTCTGCCTAAAATGGATTCAAATTTAGATCCCTGTGATCAAAGGGCAATGAATGACTTGTCTCTGTCCTCCAGTTGCATAAACTCAATGTGCTTGCTTCTTTTTTGTTTAGTCTGCAGTGCCTACCACACTATATTTGGGGCTGCAGGTGATGTTTCAAAAACTATCTGTATTATGTAAATGAACTGCTAAAACAACTGAAGTGTCTGATCATTATCAGTCTGAAAGTGGAACAATCAAAACTATAGAAGCTGAGAAGCAGAGCAGTTCCCTACAATTATCTGTTTTGAAGGAATACATTGATTTGACATTCCTAAGAAGTCAGAGATGTCTGATTTCATAATATAATTTGTAGAAGTAAAAAAGGCAAGTTAAATATTTGCCTACACACATCATGTTTACATGTGTTCAAAGAACTTCCCCAAAAACTTTGCAGTCTCACCTAGCTGTATTATTTTTTGAGGCTTGTTCACTGTCGCAGGTTTGCAAACAAATTCAGAAGCCTGTTCCAATTCAGCTTTTTGCTTTTGGGGGTCTCTTCTTATTTCAGTGTTTCTGTGTGTTTGCATGTGTCTTTAATGAATACACAGATGCAGAAAAAGAATAAAAAAACCCCTGGTTATTCTCCCATAGGACACATGAATATGGCATTAAGCAAAGCTGTTTTGCCATGTATCCTCAAAGCCACAGGAAGGTGAAATAGATGTAATGTGAATTTTTGCAGTGTATCAATTCATTCTGCAGTGAGCTGAGCAAATAATTTGAAATGCATAAATCATACAATGCATATCCTTTTTCCTGTTCATGAAAAATCGAGAAGTAAAACTTACTCGCAACAAAGGCTTTTGACATTAAAAATATATTAAACTGGGACTCTGAAAATTATCCCATGTGCTTTCTATTCTTGTGTGATTTTTATCACATTTCTAAGCAGCAGCACTGATCCGGGAACAGAACTCAAGACTCCACTCCAGACCACTGTCCACTCCTTACATGTATCTTTTTTTACAACCAATTTTCTTTCCGTCTATCTATTGAAAGATGATCTCAATTGACAGAAGAAGTAAAGCATCTCAGTTATTCTTTACATTGTACTTTCCTACCATGCTCTACTATTTATTTGCTTAGTTACACATAAGCTTGAATAAGGGCCACAAGGAAGAATGTAAATATTTTAAAACCTTTCTGGGTTAATCAGGAACAGCTGTCTCCAAATATTCCATATACTGTAATCAAGATGTGTAACTGAGTTTTGAGGGCTTCCCTAAGTCATGTGGCATATTTTTGCTCCTTGGTGGATGAGCAATCTCCTATGTGACTACTCATGCATGTGAATGCCTACGTGTGACTTTGAAATTTATTGGCCATAAATTTCAAGAGAATTAAGCTTCACCGTGTGAGTGTTTTCTGAATTTGGAAATGAAAGTTAGATTGATTGTGGTCCAAGAGGTTGTGCTGATGAGTGCCAAGGAGCCTCAGCAGAGACTTTTAGCAAAACCCTCAATCCATGTTTCCCCCAGACCAGGTGAAGTTTGCCACATATCAGGGCCTTGGCTTCCAGAGTACGAATGTCTCATTTGGTGCAAGCTGTTGTTTCAAAATGCAACTAGAGCAGAGTGAGAGTTTTGTGTTAGTAGTTTTCTTTGTCAGTAATGCAGCTTCAGATCAATCAAGGAATGAGGACTCGATGCCTCAGGGGATTTAGACATCCCTCAGTTTACTTACTGAAGCCATCCTGGGCTTATGTTACCTAGGTAAAAAAGCTTATAGGGTTGAAGATGTGCTTTATTGAGACAAGGAGAGAATTCTTTTAAGATAATTATTCTTAAGGTTAATTTCTTTCAATAACCTGATTGGGATACTTGAGTGATTGGTAGGTGGGCAGTAAAATATTCCTCCCACACTTGACAAGTGAGAAATGTCCACACGTTCAGAAATATTCATGTTTTTCCAAACTGATTCAGCCTTTCTCTTTTTCCAATGTCCTGGGGAACATGCTGGGAAAGGAGCACGACTGAAAACGAAATAGAGAACTGCTGCAATTAAGTGTAATTTTAAGTGGCATGAAATTAAGCAAACCAAGAATAAGAAAATAAACAGAGCAGCCCCAGATTTTCCTTAGTGTAAGTTCCCTGACTTCAGTAGAATTACATGAAAAATTGTACTCCCTCCTTCTCTCCCTCTCTTTCTCTGTCTCTATGCCTGAATTCTTGATGCCAGCTTAAAAAGGAGAGTAAGTGAGAGGGAAAGAGAAAAAGAGAGAGAGAGGGGTATGGAAATTAACGCTTCAGCTTTCAGAAATGTACATTTAATGAAAAGTTTGAAAATAACCAACTCTTCATGACCCAAAGAATAACTGAAAAAGATCTTCTGTGTTTGCAACCTTGTTGGCAGTCAGGCTGTCTTGGGCAGCAGTAATTTTCGGTCAGAGGATAGCCATAAAAGCCTGAAAACCCACAGAGCTAATAGAAAACAGGCAGAGAAAGTGAAGTCTAACCCAGGAATTCATGGGCAGAGGCTTCCAAACTCAGTTCATCTGTGTGAGGTCTGGCTGAGTCACGCACTGCCACAGATTGGACTGGTACATCTAGAATAGCACCAGACTGAAGAACTTGGCGTGTGAAGTCTAGGGTTAGGCTCCAAACACTTTCCTGGTGAGATTTCATCCAAGGCAGTATATTAGCCAGCAGTCTCCCTGCCTGCTAGGGAGCATCCCTGTTTTTAATTCTGTGCCCCTCTATGTTTAAGTTCCCATAAATATCATGGGAATTAATTTGTGCTTGTCCCTGCTCTAAACTGAAGCAGTACTATGCATGATGCATCTTTATGCTTTCAGAGACTTTCTAGTGTGTAAATCAGTCACTGTGGACTGATACAGGCAATCCTTTGGGGAGTGCTACAAGAAGTGTTGTGAAAGAAGACATGCTAGGAAATCAGGGGAAGGACACAGATATGATTGCATTAACATATAAGCATGGATTGAAAATAATATCAGTATGAATCGCTTATTATAAGAAAACAAGTTTGGACATTTTCTTCTAGATTTGTTTTCTTAGTAAGCTGCTGAGAAATATTTTAAATTAAACACAATTCCCTCACTGGTAACAAAGAAACAAAAGAAAACTGAGTTATTAATGTCATTCAGTAAAGGATCAGATAACCCTTTTTTTAGATCCTTGCCTGCTAGAAACATGATTTATCTTATTTTTTTAAAATACATTTTTTCATCCTTATGAGGAAATGGGAGGAATCCTTTATGATGGCACAGGTGATGTAATAACTTCGCTGCTAGCCACCATGTACATCATGGCCTTGGTTTTATACCTCTTTCTTTAGCCACACTTGAACTGAAACAAGTGGCAGGGAAGCTGAATTTAGCTGGCTTTCCTTTTCCTCTGCAGCCCCTGGGGCTGCACGTATCAAGTTTGTTTGCATGGTTTAGGACTCTGAGACCACTACAATAAAATCAAGAGGAAGTGGGCAATCATAATGAAAAACCCAAAAAATGTAAACATAGGTGTTTGTGAGCTCAGTTAGGAAAGACTAAAACTAACCACTTAACAAGACTGTTGGAAAGATTATTAAAATAAAGGGTACTTTCATTTTTAAAATAGAGATGAAGTAGAAGAGAACACCAAAAAAATCAAGTAAAGCTCTACCTGGAGACATGTGCAGATGCTGACAATGAGACACTCTAATGGGCTATGTGCTGCCTTAGGAATGGAATTACAAATGGGAAAGGGTTCTGGGGAACAGAGATTTCGAGACACACTTGCTCCCCCAAGCAGACAGTGTTTGGATTTGATATATTTGGCTGGCTTCTACATCTCTACTGCACTGGGGGAAACCTCAGACACAGACCAGCTCAAATTTTGACATAGTTCAGAACGCCATTTTCCTCCACAGCTTCAAACCATTTGCAGTAGCAGAGACTGTTACAAGGTGCACTCTAGCTACAGGAAAGATAGTTATGTGTGCAACAATTTTTAGAGCTTTGAAAAACCTGAAATTATAAATGAATATGAAAACTTCTAGGGTTTTTTCTTTTTAATTGATAAATGAGTAGAACTAGAAACATATAAAAATCATTGAAGGGTGAGCCTATAAAACTGCAGAGGTTTCAGAAATCCACTTTAGACATGGCTTCAAAAGTTCAGCTTGTGTGAATGAAAGCTCCAAAATACCTGTATCATCTTGGAATGGCAGATGCAGTTCTTTTAGGGCTCTATGATAGCAGAAAAATTAGGTGAGCTTTTTATGCCTGAACAATACAGGGATAAGTTAGAGGGGGTTTATCTGAGCTTTTTCAAAGGTTTTGCATTTGGTTTGGTGTTTGGATTAGTTATTCTTTTATCTGGCTGCCCTTTATGAAGGGTACAGTTACATTTTTTTCCTGCAATATAGAACTAAGTGGCTACCCTAGAAA
>VYZS01060937.1:7867-39413 GCA_013400695.1 Neodrepanis coruscans
TATTCTTGATGAGCTTTGACAAAGACGATTGTTTTTAGTATATTTTCCTAAACTTCCATATACGCAGTGTGTATTTATATAAATATATATATGTTTCTTGTCAAGTTAATTTCTTATAAGTGTATACTTAATATTCAATTTTATTATGTAATGACTATCATAGATGAATATTAGACTAAATGCTTTTTGATTGCTTTCTTTAATGAACAGTTTTTCGTCTATAGATTTCTATAGTCAGACTGGGGAAATTGAAGCAAGATATGTACAAGAACAGGTTACATGGGAGGATACTTCACAGCTACCCTTGGCCCTGGTCTGCTTTTTATTCCTGAACATGATCCTTTTGCCCTGTTTGGTCTTTTATTCCCAAAATTCCTCAAAGTGCCAAGTTCATTGACCTTGCCCAACAGAAACTAGAAAACTCACTCTGCATTCAGAGCATAAAAGCTACATTGGTAGGGCTCGTTTGTTTAGTCAGATGTTAAAAGGAGATCAGTGCCTTATTTTAGGTAATGAACTCATTCTGCAAATAAAGCCTCTGTAAAATACTGGGTTGTGACACAGAATCTGACCACCAAGCAATAATAATAACAGCATTAGTGTTTTCTAGTTTACATGATACCTAAATGAGCTTTTAGCTTTTTTGAAGGCTCACGAGCACATCTTGGCTCTTTCTGAGTAGTGTGGTATTACTATTTTTCACAAATTCTTTTGCCAGTCTTTCAGTTGCCCCCCTCCCCCCCTCCACCTCCCTCCACCAAAAACCCTGTTCCTAGGAGATCAGACAGATTACAGAATGTNTGTTATTTTTATAATTCTTATTAAAATGCATCTTAGAAGCAGGATATTTGTAACTTCTGTGTAGATATAATAGGACTCAGGGCCAGGGGACTTAAACTGTATAATGTTGCACAGCTGTAAAAGTGTGAAATATTTTTCTTCCTTCCTTTGCTCTTGAGAGTTTTTTTCTTAGCTGTAACTTTAAATTTTTTGCCCTTCACACTGTTGAGCAAATGGACTAATTACCTATGACTTTCATATTATAATTATTTCATCAAATGTATCATGCCAAAGGGTTACTTTTTGGCCTCCTTGTCATGACTGCAGATGAATACAAGTCAAGCTAGTCATGTCTCCAAGGGGGTGAGAATGCTGTCGTACTGAAGCTCACAGACTCAATCAAAGCTGGCTTCTCAAAGCTCTGGGAGAAGATTAGTCACCACTAACTTCAATTTGACATGACACCTGAGTGTCCCAGCAGCCCTAAGGTGGAGCTGTGGGAGTAGAACAGAAGAAAGATACAAATCTTTCCTCTTCCCCCCTTCACCTCTGCCAGCTTAACATCGTATAGCTGCTTGTAATTGCCTAAAAGCCAGTGCTGTGCATTGCATATTAAAGACAAGGATTGTCATTTTAATAATGTATTACCTTTGATAAGAAGGCAGGACATCATTGTCAATGGTGACTTGCAAAACACCAAAGTTGGTCCATTTTGTTGGTCAGGAGCATTCCAGTTGCATAAGTATCTCCTAGAAGAGTAAGGCTAGGCCATGAATTTCAGGATGTTGTACAAAATTCCTAATAACTTGTGCTAAGTCAGACAAGGTTTTGACTTAGGTTCAACTCTAACTCTTAACATGATCCAAAAACGTGAGAATAATACATTTATTGCCAGTGGGAAACTGTCTGCCTTATGCCTTGGTTTTATATGGAACACGTTAAGCAGGAAAGTCACATTTGAGAGGTGTTTTCAAGAAGACCTGTGCTGCTACAGTGACAAAACTGCTGCTGAACAGAGGAGTTTGTCCATTTATGACTCTTGCCGCAGTCACTGTTCAGTAAAGGAACACTGAGGGAAAAGCACAGATGCTCCCAGAATCTCTTGCAATTCTGTGTTACCATCAGCGTAACAGAAAGAGGTTGTGCAATACCTAAAATGCTTCCCCAAAGAACAAAATTGTAACACTCAAGATAGACATGATATATCTTAAACTATTATGGCAAACTGTCCAGCAAAGTTGGAACTATATCTCAGTCTGCTGATATAAAAGTTAGACAGACAGGTTCCTTAACTTGGGTAACAAAGACTGTCAGACATGCGGCTAGCACCTCAGCCCATGTTGCTAAATCTGACAAAAATCTCAAGATTTTGGGGATGTCTTCATTCATTTTTTTCATTTAAAGTGACTTACTACTGTTTTTGAAAATCTGATGATGTGATTTATTTTATTCTCAAATGCTGATAGACATGAACTAGGAAAAACGATTAATTCAGCATCAGCTGAACCTGCAGAAGTACCTGCAATACTCCTCATCTTCACTGTCTGAGCTCAAGAAAAATGAAGTACATTAGAAGGAGATGAAATTCAACATTGCATGCATGTCGACTCTCTCTGACCTTCTGCAAAACATTTAACATTTATACCTTTGTTTCCCAGAAGACTGTTTACTTCCAGTGTGTTGGTCAGTTGACCACATCTCCAAATTCCCTCCCACAAAAGACCCCACTCTTTAGGATTCTGTGGTGGACACTTCCTATAGAACTTGAGGCAAATACTTTTTTAGGGCTTCCACTGATAGTACAAAACTTACTTATGCCAGCGATACATTACCTTGACAATTTCTTAATTAAGGGTAAGACCATATTCATATTCAAAAGTCTCTCTCACAGCAGCTGTACTTAAGTGAAGACTGGAAGGTTTGTTTTACAGAAGTTAGTATAGCTCATTTTAAAACTTCCTCCCATGTTTGTTTGATTAGATTCAAGAAGAGACATGGATACAATAATGAATGCTTTTACATAGTTCATGACCTTAGGTCACAAAAAAGCAGTCAGCTATCACAAATGCTCTAGTGTGAACATTGCTTCTAAACCCAAGGTAATCCATAAATCTCTTTGTAGCTCAGAAGTTTTCTCTTACTGTTGTTGTCTTTTTCTAATCCTGTGATAGCAAAGGTGCTTATTATTGGTGGTACTCGGACCTGGATGCTTGGTACAATTTACGTATTCCAGACTTGCTTCTGAAATTCATCACCATATCCTTTGAATTACAACTATTTCAGGGCTCAAATGAACTAAATGAGGCGCTTCTTAAAAGCATAAATGAGGCCAAGAAGATTCATCTGGTCCCATCCTATTTGCGAGAGAAGTTTGTGCTACGTTTTGCTATTTGTTCCCGCACGGTGGAATCTACCCACATCAAGTTTGCCTGGCAGCACATCTCACAGCTGGCAACTAATCTTCTGAAAAAATGGAAGCAAAACCACCACCAGCAGTTACTGCAGTGAAGTACAAGTGGAGAAGAGGTAATTAGCTGGCTTTCTCTGTGTTGCCAAGTTTTATTTTAGGGGCAGGTGGGAAAGTCAAATTATGAAGGAATAAAAACCAAAACCTGTTGTTATATAGCCCAGCTGCAGTAGCAAAATCCTGGCCAGCAAGTTATGTTGTAACCTTAGTCATTCCTTTCCTTTACTGTAGTTTCATCTTGCCTGTTTTCAGGATGCAAATAGCCAAGGAGACTCGAGTTGTCATTTCTTACCAGTTTGTAATCCAGAGCATTTATTCAACCAGGCAATGGAAAAGGAAGGGTTAGTGCTCCCTCTGTAGTCCCCACTCACCTCTAGCACACGCACTGCTTTTATTACGGATGAAACTAAGAGGTGTTACAACCAATGAATTTAACATCACTGTGACTTCAGAAAGAGTCCACGTTAGGGAAGTTCAATAACCAGTTCAGGTTCTATTTAAACAGGCATGCAAAAATGGCACTGTCAGAATTTGGGGCCCTGTCGTGTCATGACACACTTGCTGCAGTAATTTTTTAAATGAACAAAGGACAAAGAACTTCCTTCACTGCATAACCAGACTGGGGGAGTGCCCACTAACTGGACACTATCCTTCTGGAAGATTCTCTATTTTCCCCTAAGGGGTTTGCTTTTAAAACAGCCATTATATATCAGCAAATAGGTTATGCTGGCTATTGGTTTCCACTTTGATCATTCATAATGAGGCCTCTTAAAAGCTCCTGCTGAAGAGTTTTGTCAAAAGCCATACACTACCTGGTAGTCTATGTTTTTAACCAAGTTATTTTAAGAAGTGATTACTTGAAAATAATCTGTAAGATATGTTATGTGAAATTAAGTTTTTATTATTTCTTTTTATGGCTACCATTCTGCTTACTTCATTGTGTACTAAATCTTTGACAAAATGTACAAGAAAGTGATGGCAAAAGTGTGACCCTGTTTCTCAAATTAGCTAACAAATGGGAAAACAAATGATAATAAAAAAGAGAAATTAAGAGAACTAACCCCCAAAACATGCTGTGAAGCCTGCCCTTGCAGTGGTTTTCTTCCATTGACAGTGATGTATGGAATATGAAAATATTGGAAAACAACTTTCAGAGGAAGGGAAATCATGTGTACTTGACACAAACCATGGATATGTCATCCTTTTGAAGGCAGGTACAGTAAAGAGCTAAAATGAAAGTCAGAGATGAATTGAAAGTCAGAACAATATCTGACTTTAAGAAGTACTTTTGCTGTTTTTAAAACATAAACTCCAGATAATTATTTCTAAGCAAATAAGAACAACATAAATAGCTACTTCAAGAAAAACAAAATGTAAAATTAATTTCTATATTTGCATTTTAATCTGCCTTTTACTATTAGCTTCTAAGACATCTTGAACAACTTGCACAATTATTCATCTTTCTTCCTCCATCCCTTGCAAGTGCTGAGAAGTTGCAAGTGGGCCATAAAAGATGGGTTGGGACAGTAAATTTGGCACATGGTCTGCTCCTATCCACTGTCTTTTCAGAAGGGATTAATGAAGTTGAACATAGATCAGGTGGATTTTTCTGGTGATTCCTGATCTCTCACTTCTGCAGTGAAGGATTCTATTTCTTTAAAGGAAGGATTACTATTTCTTTAAGGAATCGACTTCTCAGGTAACAGATGAAAAAAGGGATGACAAATCAATGTGGAAAAACCCTTTAACATTTGAGCAGGTGACTGAGCCATTCCACAGGACACTACTCTCGGCTACAGTATCTGAAGTTTTGATAGCATCATTCTTTTTAGCAGAACTAATACAAAATTAAGTTTTTCTGTAGTATCACAATGCAATAGATGGGTAGACTGAAGACAGTCTGGAAAATGCTGGCAGTTGTTTTCTTTCTCTGTTATTAGGGTTTTTTTAAAAACAACACTACTCAGTTCTCATGATCAGGGAAACAATGTTCATCCATAGCACATATGCTCCACAGTGATACAATTTTACAACTTTTACGTTACCAAAGCTCTAGAATCTTGGAGCCAGAGAAAAATTACACCTTGTTGATGAGACGGACCAGTATTTTGTATGTATATATATAACCCGGTCTGTCCAGGGGGGAAAAAAAAAAAGCAAAAAAAAGAAAGATCAGATTTGGATGAAAGCTATCATAGAGTAAATCCAGGGTAATTCCACTGAAATGAAATGGAGTTGCTTTGGGCTTAGGTGACTATAATTGAGAATTTAAATCTGACTATTAAGTATTGGAAAAGAAAGGCATAAGGTAAGGCAACACCAAACTAAACATAAGAAGATTTTGGTGGAAATCCTCTCCATGGAAACGAGAGGAGAGCTGAATGATGCAGGCCTGTGTGAGCCTCAAACTGCTGTAAAACTGGGATGCAGGCAGGATGCACACCCAAACCCAGGAGAGGTGAAATGTTCCCAACAACTCAGAATTAGATATAGATCCCTCGAGACATTTGTGGGAAAATGTTGCCAAAACCAACATTCAATTAAGCATTTTTCAGTATATGGGTATGAGTTTTAGAAAAGGCTGTTGTCCAGATACTAAAACTCTTGTTAGCAAAGGCTACATTTAATTTTATCAAGATAAAGGCTAATTTAAAATATAAACACAGTAAAAGCTATTTTTTAACAGAAGTGACAAATAAATCTTCTAATAAGCAACAGTGACAAGACCTCTAGAATTATGTTTTTCCATGGCCAGCCCAATACAGGAATCTGAAGTTCACAGTTCTAGTTTTTTTCAAATTCTGGGATGATTTGAATATCTAACTAGTGAAGGCATTCACAGTATTCAGTCTCTTATACCGTCTTTTCCCCACATGATAATTCCTTTCTAAACTATTAATGTTAGGTTATCTGGAAAGGAACTCTGGGCTATATAATCAACTCAAGAACATGCATTGAGAAGAACATTTTAAAGAAAAACATAACTGCCGTTTCTGTTCTGTAGATTTGCAATATATCTGTGAGTAAGAAACACTATTTATGAATAGTTAATATGTTAACCTGGATTTATTGTGCCTTTTGTGCAAAAGCTCATACAGTCTGTGCTGATTAATACTGTTTGATATTAAAATAATTACAAAATCTCAGAATTGTACTTTAGTAGAATATCGCATCTCAAGGGAGACTGTGGCTATTAGAGAAGGAAGAAAAAAAGTTTTCAGTAATGAATTTTTTTTTTAACTAGCAGAGTGCTAGTACAGTATTTACATTCTTAATGACAGATTAAAAATATATTTTATTACTGGTGGTGAAATACTGAAAAGATATGTATTTATGAAAGTACTGATAATATATTCTGAACTGTGTTATAATTATTAAGTTTCTAATTTACTCTTGCCTTTACATGTAAGATTCTACTCATAGTTGTTTTGTTTTGTTGTCTCCTGTAAGGATATCACATGTGATGAGTAGTACTCACATTGCAGTTGCCTTACAGCAGCAATCTAAACGTTCAGGTGTATAAACTTGAATTGCTTGAATGAGAAATAAGACTGGGAACCCTGAAGACCAGGATGGTTGGTGGGGGCAGAGAAATGACCATCAATGGATAATACCTACATAGCATATGTAGAGTTTGTGTGACCTAAATGGAAAAATAATCAGATGTTTATTGCTCTAATTACATTTTGTGAGCTGTTGACTTCCTTTAAAATCTGTATCCAGAATGTGCTTGAACAGAGATGTAGGTTTTAATTGGCAACATTAATAAATGGAAACAAAATTATGATTATTTTCTGTCCTTGCTCTTAAGCAATCTTTTCCCATCTTATTCATGGCAGATGTGCTGTAAGAGGTCCAACTTTCCCACTATTATTATTTTCACCATTGATGACTTTTTCTCAATGTGTCTTTCAATCAAATTACTTTATAAATGGGAATTTGCAAACTTCCCTGAGGGAAGTTTCCTCCTCAGCAAAAAGAGTCTGAAAAATACCTGGACATAACCAGGGCCAGCAATGAATCTTCTGTAAAGTTCTGCACAGTTCTGCAGCTGGATCTGCCACTGGAGTCAGCTGCCCAGCTTCAGCTTTGGTCTGCAGCTCTGGTGCCATCAGGTAGGACAGGGAAGGGGCCCAAGCCTGTGTCCCAGAGGGCAGCTTGCAGCTGCGGGCTCCTTCACTCCCTGCGCCTCTGCAAGCAGAAAATCGGGCAAGCAGGCCTTGGGAGAAATTTGACAGCAGCAGTGTCACAAACTGTAAATGTTAGCCCAGTTGGGTCTGAGATGATAGCTTGCATATTAGCACAGACAGTTTAATATGCTGTCTGCGCTGATGGTATAACAAGCTTGGCATGTAACAAAAACCTAACAGTAGCTGTAAGAAATGTTTCTCGTGGGAAATCAGATGTCCACCCACACACAAATGTCTGTGTTAATGGCAGAGGTGTAACTGCAGTTTCGCGAGCTAATTCGCACCCAGGGTGGTGTGCTAATTTGGATGTGGGTTGGTGGGATCTAGGGACGACCAGATCCAGTTTATGGGATACATCCACCTGGGCCACCGTCTTTTGCCCTGTGTCATTCCTCTTGTCCCTCTGCCCCAGCTCCTGCCGCTCACACCCTCAGCGGGGCTGTTCTCCCCAAAAGGCCTGTCCGGCAGCTGCTCTCAGGTGTTGCACACACGGCACCGCCCTCTGGAGGGGCCGGAGGGGACACTGGTGGCCGTGGGTGTCCAGTGCTGTGTGCGCAGAGGGCTCGGTGCCCATGGCTGGCACCCGAGTCCCGCGGGGAGCCGGGGATTTGTCCCCCGGTCCATCTTCCCTGGAATCTGCCTCCTGAGGGGCTCGTCCTACACAGACGGGGGTTTGGCACTGGGCGATCCAGGGAATGCACTGCCCTGGCCGTTTGCGGGCAGCCGAAGTCGGATCCGCTGCAATTCCGCTCCTCCAGCCACTGGACCGCACCTAAAGGCAGGGGCTCCTCTGCCTCGCAGCAACTGCGCATCTCCCTGACTCCTCTTCCCGCTGCTACTGAAAATGGCCCGGAGAGGCAACGAAGGCAGCAGACAGCGCGACCCGCTCCCGGCTCTCCCTTCCCGGCCGCTTCCACTCCCACCCGACGAGCGCCTGCGGAGGCGCGCGCGGCCGGCACACGGGAGGTACGCGCGGGGCGGGGCCGGCCCCCCCTCCCGAGGCGCGGACCCCGCTCCCATTGGAAGGCGCCCGCNCCCGGGGGTCGGGGGTCCCTTCGCCCTGACGGGGGTGGGCGACGACCGCCGAAAGGCGCTCGGGGCAGTGGGCTCAGTGCGTCCCGGTGCGGTGAGGGCTCCTCGGCCGAGGGACCCTGGGTGCACACGGGGAGGCCGAGCCCTGCGCCGAGCCCGGGCCGCTTCCCGGCTGGATTGCTGGCCTGCGGGCAATGAATGGGTGGGTGTGCCCGTGTGCTTCCCTTGGGCTTCCCGGCCTGCAGGCGGGCGTACCCGGTGTGCCCGCGCTGGAACGTGGCGGCATCCGGCTCTGCTCCGCTGTTCCCTGGGGCTGAACCCGGGCGTGCCAGAAATTCATCGGTGTCAGTGCTTGGATAAAACCCCCCAGCTTCAGGCACCCACATGGAAGTGTGGTGTCCTCCTCTGGAAAGAGCTGTGGCTGTCTCTTGGCTGTCTTCTCCACAGTCTCTTGGGGAAGAACTGTGAGGCTGTGAGGACAATTTTAACAGAGATTAGAATAGGGGGAGGGAATGTGGTATTGGGAGATACATAAGAAGTATTTAAGAATCGAAAGGGAGAGGGCCAAGAGGATGAATCCAGGCTCTTCTCGGTGGTGCCAAGCAATAGGACAAGAGGCTTCAGACGGAAACTGATGCACGGAAGTTCCACCTGAATTGAGGTGACCCTGCTCTGGCCCAGAGAGGTTGTTTAGTCTCCCCCACTGCAGAACGGTCTGGACACAGGTCTGTGGCATATTCTCTGGGATGACCCTTCTTAAGCAGGGAAATTGGACCAGATGACCCTCTGTGGTCCCTTCCAACCTGACCCATTCTGCGAGAAATCAAGCCGAAATTTTAAACTACTTTTTGTTTATTATGCCCTTCTGTCAGTGCTGTGAAGGTGATTACTAAATCCATAAGAAAGTGGTTGTGAAGTTGAGTTTTTATTTTCTGAATATTAGAATGAATACTCTGAATATTTTCTGAATGGTAGAATTCTTATGAAGATATTTCATGGAAACAAATTCCTGCTATTAAACTTTTTCTGAACTTATCTTTTATGCTGTATAAGATATTTTTGAATCAACAGTTACAAAAGAATTATGTGCACAGTGACAGCTGTTCAGTAGTTGTTTAGAGAAAGAGGCTGCAGCCTTTTGTCTGCTGTTTACCTGTCAGCTACAGATGGAATATGACATGAATTTGCACTGGATTTAGTAGACAGAAGTTAGACTTCTCACGGTGCAAAAGTTGGCAGGAATTTTACAGAGGAAAAAGTTATTATTGTGGAGTTTTTTTATTTGTTTGCTTTAATTGGATTTGTGTTTTGCACGTAAAATGTATTTTGGCTTTTCTAAACAGCTCTACAAGGTTGGGCTGAAGGCTAAAAATAAATTCAAACCGAAATTATTTACCTCCTCATTATTTATTATGTGTGTAACCATATAATCATATGCACAGTAATCATAATGTGCACTCTGTTGTCCAACACTNCTCGGTGGTGCCAAGCAATAGGACAAGAGGCTTCAGACGGAAACTGATGCACGGAAGTTCCACCTGAATTGAGGTGACCCTGCTCTGGCCCAGAGAGGTTGTTTAGTCTCCCCCACTGCAGAACGGTCTGGACACAGGTCTGTGGCATATTCTCTGGGATGACCCTTCTTAAGCAGGGAAATTGGACCAGATGACCCTCTGTGGTCCCTTCCAACCTGACCCATTCTGCGAGAAATCAAGCCGAAATTTTAAACTACTTTTTGTTTGTTATGCCCTTCTGTCAGTGCTGTGAAGGTGATTACTAAATCCATAAGAAAGTGGTTGTGAAGTTGAGTTTTTATTTTCTGAATATTAGAATGAATACTCTGAATATTTTCTGAATGGTAGAATTCTTATGAAGATATTTCATGGAAACAAATTCCTGCTATTAAACTTTTTCTGAACTTATCTTTTATGCTGTATAAGATATTTTTGAATCAACAGTTACAAAAGAATTATGTGCACAGTGACAGCTGTTCAGTAGTTGTTTAGAGAAAGAGGCTGCAGCCTTTTGTCTGCTGTTTACCTGTCAGCTACAGATGGAATATGACATGAATTTGCACTGGATTTAGTAGACAGAAGTTAGACTTCTCACGGTGCAAAAGTTGGCAGGAATTTTACAGAGGAAAAAGTTATTATTGTGGAGTTTTTTTATTTGTTTGCTTTAATTGGATTTGTGTTTTGCACGTAAAATGTATTTTGGCTTTTCTAAACAGCTCTACAAGGTTGGGCTGAAGGCTAAAAATAAATTCAAACCGAAATTATTTACCTCCTCATTATTTATTATGTGTGTAACCATATAATCATATGCACAGTAATCATAATGTGCACTCTGTTGTCCAACACTGACTTTTTAAAAAGAATTAGAGAGGACACCCACCCACCCCCTGTATTCCGTCAGTTCCATCTCCCCAGTCTTGCAGGAGCCTTTCACCTTCAGCTTCACTTCTACCTTCAGCTGCATTCGTACATTGTCTATAGCTGATTCAGAAGAACACTGCAAGTTGACTCGTACTCTGTTGGAAGGGGTGCAGAATATATGGACCTTCACTCTAGCATTTTTAATATTCCCTGACTGGAACGTACTGAAGTTATAAAAGGGAAACTGTCTCTTATGGACAGATGTGTGTTAAGAGCTTTGTGCAGACCCCTTTGATGCAGGTTTCTCTTAGGTTTCTCTTAAACTTACTTCTGCCTGCGTCTTTTCTGAAACCGTGAATTCCTGGCTGTACAGCAATATCTCTGCACGTGAAACTTTGCAGAGGAAGAAGATACTTCATAGACGTGAACAAATCATCTCAAGTCTTGACAAAATGCTTCTTCCGACCAAAATGTCATCTTTCCCTTTAAGTAAAAAATCACTAAAGAAATTTAAATTCTGCTTTCTAAAACTGAGAAACAAGCACCAAGAGTGTTGTTTCTCTGAAGTGTAGTATGGGAACATTTCAGTGCATTCTAAACAATAGTTTTGAACATTTGCTGTTAATCTGTAAATATTTTCTTAATCTAGCAGTTTTACTACATTCAGGGTTATTCATTCCACTCGTATGGCCCCTCAGAGACTTTACATATAATTGTATTTATTACCTTCATTGTTTCATTTTTATTACCATCACTGTAATAAATGAAATCATTCTGACAGCTTTGCGTAATCTGTCCTCCTCTGCACTGTCTTGTACTCTGTCAAATAAGAGCGAAAGCACTGGTGATTTCATTTAACAAGGCCAATTTTTGCTTGGCCATCTGTTACCATTCTTTGCAGTCTACTTACCTTCCCAGGAGACCTCTGGTTAGAAGCAAACTCTTGTCTTTTTTTCTTCCCCCCCTTTTCTTCTTTTCTTTCTTTGAATAGGGAAGACAAGAGAACCTGAGTCTAAATGCCTTTACACCACAGAGCTGGTAGCTTTATGAAAATGGCAAAGTGTCCAGACTGGCTTAAGTTGCTTGCAAGACCTGCTGTACCATTTCTCTCAATTAAAATAATGTTATGTATTTAGGGGAGGGGGGAAGCAGCCCATGCAAGTGGCTGAGGGATGCATTCTGTAACTGCAGCTGTGTTCCGTGTGTTTCAGTGTCAGTGATGGAGGCCCCCACCCACAGCACCGTGCACCTGAGCGACTGGCAGAGAAGTTACTTTGCTATTACCTCTGACACCTGCACGCCCAGACAGAAGGCAGATGAATACCGTGCCAAAATCCTGCATATTCAGTATGCATGGGCAAACTCCGAGATCTCCCAGGTCTGTGCTGCCAACCTGTTTAAAAAGTACGCTGAGAAATACTCCGCAATTATTGACTCTGGCAACGTGGAGACTGGCTTGAATAACTATGCGGAAAACATTTTGACTTTGGCAAAGTGTCAGCAGAATGACAGTGACAAGTGGCAATCTGCCTTGACAACAGACAATGTATTTGAATTAAAGTGTGTGCAAGAGAGGATGCAGGCTGGCAAAATTTTCCAGAGCTCTCAGATGGCACCAGCAGATGCCTGTGTACGAGCTGATAACGGGGTCAGTGCCTCCACTGCTCCAGCTCTTTCTAAACTCAGTGTCTTCGGCAATGCCGGAGAGACTGAGCTCTGTGCAGGCTCAGCAAAATGTGCCAGTCAGGGACCAGATCTTGAGCATCCCTCATCCTCAGAGTCTCTTCAAAGCAGTGTGCCTCCTGTGACCAAAACTTCAGATACGCTTCCTGCTGCTTCAGCTGCCTTAACCAAACAGGTTTATCCAGGTTTCCAGGCAACTCCACTGTTTGTAAGTAAAGAAGCCACAAGTAGTAGTTCTCCGAAAATGTCGAGTAACTGTTGTGATGGACAAAATTTGTCTCTTTTTAACCAGTCAGCTGTAGCTGCGTGGTCTACAAATTCTGGGAAAAGAAAAGCATTCTATGGTTTGGCTGATGAAGGCAGTGCAGTTATTCCTAGCCTTGCTCCATGTCATCCTCCCTTTAGTGCAGAAACCAGTAGTTTTTCAGGGCACAGAAACAGAAATGAAGAGAGCAGTGCTGCAGGTTTTAAAACTGCAAAAGAACAGCTATGGATGGATCAGCAAAAGAAATCTCAAAACCTACCCCAGCGTGCACCAGTCTCATCACATGGAAGTGTAAAAAAATCGCTGGGTGCAGGCAGGTCTCGTGGTCCATTTGGCAAGTTTGTTCCTCCAGTTCCAAAACAAGATGGAAGTGAAAACGGGGGAGCACAGTGTAAACCTTACACAAGAGGACCAACAGATCCATCACTGCCCGTAGATGAGCGGCTGAAAAACATAGAACCAAAAATGGTTGAACTCATTATGCATGAGATCATGGACCACGGGCCTCCAGTCAACTGGGATGACATCGCTGGAGTTGAATTTGCTAAAGCTACTATAAAAGAAATAGTAGTCTGGCCCATGCTGAGGCCAGACATTTTCACTGGGCTGCGTGGTCCTCCTAAAGGAATTCTTCTCTTTGGCCCCCCTGGGACTGGCAAAACTCTCATAGGCAAGTGCATCGCATGCCAGTCTGGAGCAACTTTTTTTACCATCAGTGCCTCTTCTCTGACTTCCAAATGGGTAGGTGAGGGGGAAAAGATGGTCCGTGCGCTGTTTGCTGTGGCGCGATGTCAACAACCAGCAGTAATTTTCATTGATGAAATTGATTCTCTCTTGTCTCAACGTGGAGAGGGGGAGCACGAGTCGTCGAGAAGAATAAAAACCGAATTTCTGGTCCAGTTAGATGGGGCAACAACCTCTTCTGAAGATCGTATCCTAGTGGTTGGAGCAACAAATCGCCCCCAAGAAATCGATGAAGCTGCCCGAAGGAGGCTAGTGAAGAGACTGTACATCCCTCTTCCAGAAGCCTCAGCCAGGAAGCAGATTGTTACCCGTCTTATGTCAAAGGAGCGCTGCTCCCTAAATGAAGAGGAAATCGAACTCATAGTTAAGAAATCCAGTGGTTTCTCTGGGGCAGACATGACACAGCTTTGTCGAGAAGCTTCTCTGGGCCCTATCCGCAGTCTTCAGTCCGTGGACATTGCAACCATCCTGCCAGACCAAGTACGGCCCATCGCTTTCCTGGACTTTGAGAATGCCTTCAGAACCGTGCGGCCCAGTGTCTCCTCGAAGGACCTAGAGCTCTATGAAACCTGGAACCAGACATTCGGCTGTGGTAGATGAACTGCATCCGCATTGTGTCACAGGAATGTTTCTTTAATACTGCCATGTATGAAGCCTGTGGTAATTCAGAGTGTCTGCACTTTTTGTTTCTGTCTTGGAATTAAACCTTCTTATGTTACGCAGGCAGATCTCTGGGCTCTGACCTGAGGCTTTGCTAGCTGAAAGAACCATGGGGAGCTGCTGGTAATGATACGAGAAATTGCTGAACACCAGTAACAGTGAGAGACTGACAAAAATTACAGATAGCTGCTGTGAAAGATGGATGTATTTACTGATATTTAAGGGGACGGTGGTCAAACCTTGCATGTAATTGAAAGGAATGTTGGGGGAAATACTGCATGGCCCACCATGCTGTATCAGTAGGGGATCCAAGTAATACCAGAAATACTAGTTTTGGATAGGGATGCATCAAAACTAGGACTGATGGGGAAACGTAGTAAGAGGTGCACTGTCTGGGAGGAGACAGGAGCAGAGGGAGGAAAGGGCCAAGGTGGATGTGGACTTGCATGAAAAAACAGAAGGTGGGGATAAAAGGGGAAGGTCTCTTGAGCAGTGCTGTTGTCTGACAGCCTTGTGACCCATCACTGCAGTCTACCCCAGCTTCTTATTAAAAACTTTTTCTGATGATTTTCTGCTTGACCTTTCTTTCTGTCTTGCATCAACATGTGTGCATGTGTTTTGTTGGGAGGTTTGGACACCTGCAACTAGAGAAGATGCCATGGGTTGTGGGGGCTGTAGGATGTGTGGCCAGCCTAGTGTGTTTACAACCAGATGCTGTAGGGATCCTCATGTGTGTGCAAACTTGACTCACAAAACTTACTGGCAAACTTTAGGCTAGACTACCTGGCAAGTAGGAGGAAACCAGCATCTGGAAAGAGCCCAAGTATAAGCCAGTGGCGGGGCAAGGGGGCTCAGGATCTTGGAATGGGTATTTAATGAACTTAAATCCCACGGCAATGTCTGAAGGCTCTGTGAGTGTTGTGTCCTTGTGAAGCTGGAGAGTGAGTGGCTTTGTGTCACACACTGGTGAGCTTTGTTCCTGTTCTGCTGGAGCTGAGGGACAAGATGGGGCTGTTGATGGGTTTATGTGAGTGCACTTCCTGTGCATGTCTGTGCTGGTAAAGGCACTGCTTGCTCTGTGCACTTGTCTGTGTGTGTGTGTTTGTGTTTTTGTATCTGCTTTTTTGGATTAGGGGCTCACCCTTACGCCTGGCTGGACCTGCAAGATGAAACAACAGCAGCTGTATCCATCAAACTAGGATGGAAGATGTCTTACTCCAAGAGTGCTGAGCTCTAGTGGTCAGGAAGGAGAAATCCTGTGTCCCAACGTTGACTGGGTTCCACTGCTCCTTAAAAAATCTTAGTGCAGCAATGGTAACATTTTCAGCTAACTTGTATTTGGTGTTCTTACCTAAGGTATGAAAGAACGCCTTGGTGGCGTGGCCTTCTGTTTACAAAACTTGTCTTTGCGACTGGATGGACAGAGCTGAAAAGCTTTCATTTGGATGTGTTTGTTAGTGTGGCAGAGCTGGCTGCTGTGGTGTCTGTGCTTTATTTTCAGTTCCTCTGAAGCACTTTTTCTCCTGTTGGGGAAAATTCAGAGCTTGAAACTAGTCCTACTTGGATTTTTCAAAGAATGGATAAATGCTGTTTGGCCAGCGTTTTTTAAAAGCCATTAATGAACTACAGGGGCCCGGAAACTATAGTGAGCCTTGAATTCAGAATAATTTTGGAAGATTTTGAATTTCTTAGAGTTCATCCTGTTTTAAACATGAAAGACAATTTTATTAATAGCTCATGTTTTTAGTAAAGTCTGGTATGTATTATAAATTTTTTTGCAGAGATGTAAAGATTCAGTGTTGTGGTTTTACCACAAAATTAATGATTCTGACAAGAGGTGTCCGAGAGAAGCCACAGACACACCCCAAAAGAAAGAAAAGACACAAATATCACGGTTTGTTTCACACACACAGAAAAACCGACAAGTGCAAAAAAACAGACAAATTAAGCTTTCCCAGTGCCCGTGTTGGGGTGAGAATGCTCCAGAGTAGTGCTGATCTCTTTCTGGGGCTCCCGAAGAGACGCCGGGATAATTAGAGAAGGCCCGTGACCGGTCTGAGGACCCCCCAGCAGCGCGAGCCTCCGCTCAGCTTTTCTGAAGAAAAACACTCAAGACAGTTAGAAACCGCGAGCCCCCTCCCCCTCCCTCTAGGCCCCCGGGAACGGATTTCAGTGCTGATGGAAGAGATGTGATCTTTGAACCCGGGCAATAGCTGCAGACAATTGCCAGACCACCCGCCCCCGGGGAAAAAAAAAAAAACAAGGAAAAAAAAACGACCCCCGAGGAAGAAGTCCTCCCCCCAGGAATTCACAAGAAAGAACGCGATTCCGAGAGAGAGAAAATCCACCCCTCCGAAAAAAAGGAATAATCACGAAAAGACGTGATCACAAAGAAAAAAGAAAAACAGCTCCCCCCTCCCAGGAAATACCACACCAGGCTGCTGTGGCGGAATCGCTGACCCGTCCTTCACACAGGTCTCGGCATGATGGCGAGGAGCGATGTCACCCCAAGGATCTCTGGAGCTGAAAAAAGGAAGATGGCGCTCACTCTCCCCCTTTATATAGGGGGTCCCGATCTGTGCATGTGTAGATGGGCCCCAGGGGGCCGACCTTTCCTGTGATTGGTCAGCACCCTGGGGGCCCGCTCCGTGTGCGCAGTCGCTCATGGGAAATGCCGCGCCCACCCGGAAGCCACACGTGTGCCGGGAGGGCATTTCCGCTAATGGCGGCCGCCGCCAGCGCCATGTGCTCCTGGGCTGGCCGCCGCTCCGAGGGACACATACGCTAAGCAACGCCGCTGCCGCTTGGCTGGCGCTGCCTGTGCTCTCCCAGGCGGCAGGCACACGGGCCAAGCGGCCGGCACCGCCCATGCTCGCCGCTCCGCACTGCTGGTGCCGCCGCTGCTGCTCCCCCACCGCTGCCCCCACCTCCGGCGGAGGCGGCGGGGCAGTGGCGGGGCAGGCATGGTGCAACACAGCCCGGCCGAGGGCGTCCAGGACGGCGGCGTGGGCGGCAGCAGCGCGGCCACCCAGACTGTCCCAGCACAGCCCCTGCTGCTCCACGGGGCTGCCCAGCCGTTGCTGGTGCTGTGGCTGTCGCTGCTGCCGGTCCCATGCGCGCGACTGACGGGCTCCCGCGCGACCACCGGGGACCCCGCATGGTAGGAAAAAAGACCAGTTTTACTTTCACTTTCTCCCCACGACATTCAGGTATGGGAATTTATCTTTGTTTTTGAAATAGTGCAAGTAGAATAATTAGATTATTTTCTAAGAAGAAATGTGTGATATGGTCCAAACTGATTGATTTTTGTTCCACTTGGGTAGAGATTATGAGATTAAGTCTGCTCTTACAAGTTCAGTATTGAAGAGCTATAAACATATACTAGGTAAGATATTTCCTCTCTCCAAACATTTCTTTAAAATCATTCCTCGGGCAAGTGAATGGAACACCAGAGAATTTTAATTGTTTAGTAAAACCTAAGAGTTGTTCCAGGGTAATCCCTTATGTGTGGGTAAATAATTGCCTTATTTATGCTGAGAAGTACTCTGGTATGTTGTGTGAGCATTCTGTGGTCATCTGTGTATCTCAATATTCAAATTTTAATAGAAGTGGCTCTACAGAAGGTACCAGTGAGAATGCTCATGGCAGTAGAGAATAAAGCTCCTCCTAAGATGACGAGGACTGGGACAGAAGTGCTGTGCTGTTGTATTCCTGCAAAGTGGAACTTGGGAAAGAGATAAAAGGTAGAACTACACCAGACAAGGGTGTTCTTCCTCCTACTTCTTACATTATTCATTAATTAGCCCTCTCTTGAATGACATGAACATGCCTTTTATATTTAATATTTTTACAGGAACATGTAGAAATAGTGAAAGGGGAACATTAGATAGAGTTTATTCTTTTTTAGTAATGATGCAGGTAATATGGCCATTTCTTCAGCCATCTAGCATTATTCAGGCTTTGCTGCAGGGCTCAGGCATGAGCAGGACTTCCAATGTTAGCCCAATCTGTGCTTCATAACCCGCTGTAGCAGTGCCACCACAAAAACCATTAGATTGCCAGTAACGTAATTTCGCTAAATATAGAAAATTGCACAGAAGTGGGGCATGATTGTAATTTAAGGGAAATGGTGCAGATAAATCCACTTTAATGGATCTGTTTGTGTATTTATTCTGTATGCAGAAACCTATTTACTTCATTATTTATTCTTTTTGGCTGGCTGAACTTTGGAAGAAGAAATGCAGGAGTCTCCTTTGGTTTTGTGGTTCAGCAACACTTGATGCACAATCTCTTAGTTTCTTTTAAAGGTAAATAATTGCAGTCCTGGAAAAGTGAGGTCTCATTAATAGACAAGGCAATTCAGAAACTCCATTTTCTGAGTGTATCTTGTATTTGAGTTACCTAAATTTTCTCAGAACAATATGAAATCCCCAGGGGAATTTTTATTTACAGAAAACTGCCAACACAAGTAGGGAAAAAGCTGATGAGGCAGCAATGATCATCACCTGCTAATGGTGACTGGATGAAAACAAGACTGGCTTCTAAGAGCTTCACTAAGATTGTCGTTTTGAAATAAGGCAATTTCTTTCTAATAGAAATTATGAAACTACTCACAAGCCAATGTACCATTGCGAAAAAAACCCACCAAATAAACAAAAATTACTATTGAAATTATAAGTTTGGTGGCAGTGAGGGGTTTGCCTTAGGGATCACTTATATTTATTAGTACTTTGGAGATGCTTTGGACTGTAGATAAAAGCAGCAATGTTTGGACTTGTCTTCAAACTCATGAGTGTGCATTCTTTTGAAATTTAAATGAAAGGACTGGCTAGAGAGAGTTTTGAAAGAAGGATCATGGGCAATTTCCTTACCTAAATAGATACTCTGGCAGGTTAACCTCGGATAACAGCCAGGTGCCCACCCAGCTTCTCACTCAGTCCCCCTCCTCAGTGGGATAGGGGGAAGAAAATAGGATGAGAGGGCTTGTGGATTGGGGTAAAGACAGGGAGATCACTCACCAGTTACTATTGTGAGAAAGACTCACTCGGCTTGTGGCAAATTAACTTATTGACAAAATAGATTTGGATAGAGAAACAGAAGACAAACATTGAAACAACACCTTTGCTTCCTCACTCAAACTCCACTTCCAAACTCAACCCTGCCACCACAGGGCTCAGGTGGATGGGATGTTGCAGTCAGTTTCTCACTGCAGCTCCGTTCCCCTCATGTTTTCCTTCTGCACTGCTGCAGGCACTCTGTGTACCACAGTTTCTTCGGGAGCATCCATCTGCTCGGGCATGGGCTGTCTCGTGGGCTGCAGTGTAGATACTTGGTCCACTGTGCGTCTGTTGGAACTAGCCATATCCAGCACAGGACAACTCTGGCCTCTCCCCACAGAGGCCACCCCTTCAGCCCTCTACTCCTGAAACCTTCACATCTGCTCCCAACACGGTTGCCTTCAGCAAAACAACTCACATAACTGCTGTGCTTAGTGAAGATACTGATGTAAAATTCCCAAAGTCTAGATTTCTTAGCCTTGCTTTTTAATATTTTATAACCATTCTTACCTGCAGAAAAGCAGCCAATTAAGGTGCTGTAGCTATAAGCAGTGGTAGTACTAATAGGTCTCTAGTAATTATTTTTATCCCATTAGGTCAGAAACTTGGCTCATAGATGTGAATCTAGAATATATTGTCACAGAGTTATGAATCTCGAAAGGACTCTAAGAATAATCATCAAATTCCCACTTCATCAAGGGTGAATTAATTTTTGTGACTTCTGATACATGTTTTGCTTAGTTTGTTCTTTCACAATGTTCAGTCCTTATAAAAACCTTGGGTCTCTTTTGGACTTGACTGAGTGTTCATTCCCATATGACTGATGTGATCACACTTAGGACTTGATGTGCTCAGAATATGATGCTGTGCAAACACAGTCTGGTAAACGTTTGTTAGACATTAATAAGATGGCTTTCTGCCTGGATTCTTCTTTAGGAAGATTGAAGATGAGTAAGATTTGTCCCAGTGTCTCATCTCCCATTGCTGTGATGCAAACATTTTGTGCCTTAGCATGTTCATATTGCTCAAAAACACAGGGAGATGTTTAATGTCCCCTTTGTAGGAGGTACTTAGAACGGTTGAGATTTGTTGTTATTCAGCATTACAATACTATCTGTACTAAATAAATATCACTTTTTTACTTTCAATAATGTCCCGTTGGTTACTGATCACTTCTGTTCATGCCTCTTGGCATTGAGATGCCCTGAAGAAGACAGTGCTCCTCAGTGATAAAGGGTGTAACTGGAGCAGAGTAGGACTGAATGTGGGTGTAGGGTGGAAGTTAGATGAACTGTTTCTTGGGGCGTGATGCTTGTGTTTTCATTTTACAGGTCATTGTCAGCAAAACTGATCTGTACCTGCTGTGTTTTCTCATTTTCCCAGCTTGGTTTCAACAGCAAAGTTACACAGCAGAGACTCCCTCTTCCATCACATAGTCACTAATGAGTACGTTGTCACTGCTGCAGGAAAGACCCACATGGAGTCTCTGATAGACCTTGTTCTTTGCTTATAACTGCACTTTGGTTATGGTTTTACAACTAAATGGTGTTACAATAATTGAATAATTTCTATTTTGAGAAAATATCACACAAGAAGAGCCCCGTGAGGTATGTCCTGTGTTCATATTCCCATACAGCTAAGGCACATTACCTGTTCTATAGGAATATTAGGTTGTTTTCTTTGGCAAAGATGCAACAGCAAGTGAAAGGCAAAATTGTTCTCTTCCTGAAGCTGAGGGTTGTGAAAAGTGAAAAAAAAGGTGCAGGGATGCTGTAAAGATACCAAATCTGCTTTTTGACTTGCAGAGGGATGATGCAGTGCTTCCTCACTATAGGTTACTGGGGAAAAGGGGAACAACTAGGCATGACTGGAGTTGTTAGCTGGTCAGGGAAGTGGGGGAACAGGAAAAGGGAACCCTTCAGCTGTCCAAAGAAAGCAGAGGCAAGGCTGCTACTGATGTGAATTGACTGTAGGATCACAACCATGTAGTTCATCCTGCCTTGTGTGTATGCAGCTGAAGTGATCTCTCAGATTCCCAAACAACACTCCAAGCTTAGGAGTGCCCAACTCTTATCTGAGTTGGGTTGGTTTGTAGTCTTCATAGGTATGGTGGTATCTTTTATTCTGTTGTGCTTTTGATCATATCAAACCTTCCTTTGACTACAGGCATGTGCAGTGTCATCAAACACCCAAACTAGAAACACAGCTGGGCTGTTCTGGGGCTTTTCACCAAAGCCATAGGAGAAAAGCTTCCAGGAGGGGAGGCTTTCCTTAAACTGTGCTGATAGAAAATTCAGTTTTAGATTAGTTTATCTGAGTCTGGAACTGGAATACTGCAATCTGAAAATCTCCCTGGGCTTTATATATTAGAAACACCTTGGCACATGAAATTAAATGGCCAGTCTGCTAATGCATTGCTTTGAAAGACTTTCTAAAATGATTGTTATTCACAGGGAAAAAATACTGGCTTTTTTTTTCCCAGTAGATCACAAAATTCCAGGCAGTGGCTTGTGAAAATTCCTACTTGATTCTTACAGGTTTTGAGTTCTATACTATGTGTTAAAAAGTAATGAGAGATGAAATTGCCTAGGCTTCTGCTTTTAAATTAAAAGTGTTTCGTATGATTTTTTTTTAAACTCTTTACTGATACTAGTAAAACGGTCTCTTTATGATTTTTAGCTACAGCCAAAGGAAAGTATGTCTCTGCCAGCTGGAACCAATTCCCCCTAAACCTGTTATGCAGAATCATTTTGATTAATAAATGTCGCCGGTTAGAAATATTGCTCAGTGGTGATTAAGAACTACCAGTCTGTTTTCTCCTTTTCCAAATGAATAATTTTATTTTGTAACAGTTACAACTGTTTCCCTTTGGAGATCTGATGTAACTAGTGAGATTTCTTACAAGAGTTGTCACCAAATATCTTGTGCTCATATACTTAATTCAATATCCTGATGAAGAAGAACATTGGCCTTTGTTAGTATTTCACTTATAGATTTTTTTTTTCCAAATGTGAAAAGAAAAGAAAAAGAAGAAAGNTATTGACAGAGAGAGTTTGAATGCTCTTCATATATATATAGTATTTTTTGCACATCAATTATTTGTGCTACAGAGTGGATATAGATCTGTAAAGAATATAGCCATTTACATAGAATTATAGAGACTCTGATTTTTCTTAAATGGTGGAGATTTCTTTTTCCAGAGCTGTCATGAACTCTGGAAGCTGGTTTCTACAAGCTCTTCTGTTGCCAGCTACTCTTAGAATAAAAAGGGAGAAAATTCAAAAAGAATCAACAGAGAAAATTGAAAAGTGCTATGAGGAAATCAACTACATGTAAAGATGCAAATTAACCTGTATACTTTGAAGTTATTTCATTGATAATGAAATTTTTTTCAATACCTGTCAGTGACTTAATGTTACATAAAAGCATATATCTAGTGGTGATGGCACAAAACAGAAAAACTCTGCTTTCAAGGACGTCACAGAACCTCTGGACTGGTGTAGCTAAAACTGTAGAGAAAGAAGAGGTAGGCAATACACTTGTACTGACAATTCTGTCGGGAGTCTATTATTTTCTGAACATCCATTGTGGTTTTTTTTCACTGATTTTGGCACTAAATTTAAAGCATTCCACTCTGCTTAATGTGATATCAGCCTTAGTGTCATATGAGAGTGAGTCTTAGAGTTGACTGAGAAAAATTAAATATGATAATTAGAACATTGTGATATCAAAAGTCATTCCAAAATCAGAAGTTTTGCACTGAACAAATGCAAAATCAAATTTTCAGAAACGTTTGCTGTCATCTGCTGAAAATATACACTTGTGCTCCATCTATAAATGTCTCAGAAGGGACATGGCTGAGCACACTGAGGACTGCTCCATTGTGGTTTCATTCAGGAAAACTGTTTCTCAAGTGCTTTTAGAAGTAATTATGCTTCAGCAATGCCTTAAATAGTTACAACAGTACAACCCCCTCCTCTAGTTACCCCAGTGGAGTGGTAATTCATACCAGGAAATGTTGCCTTTTGTCTGTAGAATATAATCCCCATACAAATTCCATCTTTTAAGAATCTTTATTGCCCTTGCAGCAGTGGAAAAGTGCCACCTTACTGACATCACTACAGGGGGTTATAGCTATTGTCTGTGGGTGAGTCCTAATACCCTGGACACACAGGTGTGTAAATGAAGGTGCCAATAACACTTCTGGTCATCATCCACAAGCTGGGGATTTCTTTCACATTGTCAGCAGGAAAAATTGTGTGATGGGATCTGTGAGCCAGATGAGCTCAAATGCTTGTCTAATGCATGCATTTAGGACAGGCTTAGCAAACCTAAAAGATGCCTTGCTCAGTGTATCCTATGTAAGGCTTAAAAAATTATGGAGAAATAGTTATCCACACAAATCTTACCCATTTCCAGTAACAGCAGTCTTTTCTTGGCAGAGCAACAGCGCTGTATTCGTTGAGTTGATCTTTTTTATAGCCTACCACCAGATGGAGCTCTTTTCCCAAAGAAGCCTATCCAATTTCTTAAGGAAAGCCCGAGGGAAGTCAATGTTGCGTTTCCTTGTTTTTTCACTTAAAGTCATCCAGTGCTAATGACTTGTTACTGGAACTTTATTAATTATTCTATGTATTGATTTTTCCTTGGGGGGACTTCAATTTTTAAGATTTTTTTTTTGGAGCCATGAAAACCAACCTGGCATCTCTGAAACTTCCTATTTAACAAAGAGGATTCTAAAATATTTATTTTACTTTGTATCTCAGGTCAACCGGGGCTGAGAAAAGAGATGATAATCCTGGTAGGGTTGAAACTAATCCTTGATTTTGGGAATTTTAATAACAGAGTAAATGAACAGATATGAGCAGTCTCCCCGGGTGAAGATCCTGAAAATGCATTGAAATGTAGATACATAACAGGTAGGTAACAGGATCTGAGTCCAATTCATTTGACAGTCTAAATTCACTTGAGTTTTGGTTGATGGTAAATGGCATTTGTTGCTCTCTTAATATTGCCTCACAAGTAAAAATCATTAGTGTTGTTGGCACAGGATCAAACACCTGGCATCACTCTTATCCCAGCAGTGCAGGGACCTTCTGCTGATGCACCTGACAGAACTCTTGTGTGCTGGGCAATTAATGAATTTAGTTAATTAAATTAATTAATTAACTTTTTGGGTGATCTCTGCTAATGTTTGACTAAGCTGTCTGGGCAGGGTAAGGTGTGCCTGTCTGTGTCCAGTAGTGTAGAGTTTTCTTGACTGAAGAAACCACTTGACTGATTTCTCTGGAGGAATAATTTTCTGGACCTGCTGAAGGCTTCAACCCCTTGAACACATTTCCAGTGAAAATCACTGATGCCATCCATGATCATTGATCAAGTATATTAAAAATCCATATATATTTAGATACAGATGGCTACTATGGTTCTATCTGCCTGAGTCCTACGGTTTCTCACTTCCCTGCTTTGAGGGTCAGATGTTCTGCAGCCAATTTACATGAATTCCTGGCACTGTTTTTAAAGGAAGCAAGGGGGAACAGCATGAAGTCTCACTTTCTGCCAACAACAGGAAGCGTACACTTTTTGAGTCAGGCAGCTTGTTTCAGCCATCCCTTTTGTTGAACCAACAAATTACTGGACTACAGATTTGGTCTTTGGCACAACACGGCTCGAGAAGTCTTTGGAAAGGCAGTGTCACAGAGTGGCAGCTTGGGGGGTTAGGGGAAAGCTGTATGCTGCTGCAATTCCCTTTTTCAAAGGGAGTGTTTGCTTTAAAGACAAGTCATCTGAGGGAAGAGAAAGGAACTGGTGATAACATCTCTCTCTTGTTCAGTCCTATGGGACTGAATGTGCTGCTACTGAAATCTTGCTAGGGATGATGGCTGGAGAAGTCACCTGTTGGCCTCTGAGATAATGCCATATAGCATAGCTGTTCTGCCTGTTGAGGCAAGGTGAAGAGGTACACTCTTGGATCCTGTACTTAACTTTTGTGCCTAAAGCAGACCAAGGTACTCTGTGAGGTCCAGAAATTTGTTATGTAGTTTTCTGAGACTTCCATAAGTCATTCTGAAATTCCTGTTTTTTTTTCCCTGATACATATTTAAGATTGAAACTAATGAGGCTACTGTAAAAATAGATAAATCCTTTTTCTGTAAAATGCCTGTTTGGGATAGCTGTTTCTGAGCCCACTATTTGTATGATGACTGTATGTGACTTTTGTCCTATTATTTATATATATTTTTTTCAACTTACCATATTAATAAAGATTTTTAGAAAGATAATTGCAAAATCCAGTGGTTTTCGCATCTGCCTGCATTCCTCCCAATGTTTTTCTGATGCAGAGGCAGGCTTAGTATGAACAAACCAAGCACAGGTGCATATTCTGAAGAAAATATTTCTTGTATTTTACTGCCTCCCAAATATTTTTTAATATGATGTAAATTTGCTTTCCCCACTATACTGCCACCAATGTGGCAGATTTCTGAGTGTTTGTTTCTTGTAGGGATTTCCTTTCTAATTACATGCTAGCAAACTTGTCAAGATGTGCTGTGGGGCTAAATGCATTCCTTGTGAGGAAATAGTGTGTCTCAAGATGCTGAGTTAAGATTAGAGGCAGATGAATGCTCCTGAGGGATTTGTCTGCTGGCCAAGGGCCAAGGCTGGGGTGCTGTCTGCTTTTCTCCTGCGCAGTCCTGTGCCCTTGCTGCAGCTTGGATGCTCAAGGGGCTGATGGGCTTCAGCAGGGCACATCCCAGGCTGACGGTACTGGGCATGCATTCACTATGAAAGAGCTCTGACTGATGTCAGGTGGCAGTGGCAGTGGCAGTGGGAGAGCTTAGAATATCAGACCTGTCTACCCACCTAGGACAAAGCATTTATTCTTTTCTGGGAAAAAATCTCCTAGGATGGCCTCAGAAACCACTGAGAAAGATGGGGTGTGTAACATCCTGTGTTGGCGTGGTATGAAACAGCAAAGGGACTCGGCCCTTTGTTCCTGCTTGTCTTTTGGAGAGGCTTTCCTGGGAGGCACTGATGGCATCAGCCTCCCTCTTCCTACTGCCCCAGAGACTTTATCTTGCTTAATATTAGTGCAGTGAAGACTTTGAGAAGGAAGGTCCTGATACAATATTCATAATACAAAATTATGGAAGTAGCCAGATGCTTAGCAGCAAAAATACACAGCACAGTAAAATGTGGAAATTATGGGTTTGGGGTTGAATATTTCCCTAATTGCAAAGGAAATTAGGCAAGCAGTTTATATAGGAGAAGCAGAACCAAAAGGAAAGCTCTTAGTTTTCCCCCTCGGCACATACTGTTTCTCCAGAGAAGCTGTGGTGATCCTGCAAAGTTTGACAAGGAGGGTGTAACAAGTTCTTCCCTATTTTCTGGAAAACCCACCCTCTTTCCACAGCTTATCTGAAGTTTCTATTTTGCACGTTGGTATTTGTACAAAGTTTCCAGCAGGCCTCCTCTTTTCTGTTGCAAATGAGCCTATAACTAAAGCCATCACAGGTTACCATTTTTTTTTTTTTTTGAGCAGTATATTTTCACATGGCTATTGCCCTGTTGAGTTTTTGTTTTTTTGGTTGGTTGGGGTTTTTTCTGATGTAGTTGGGAGGATAAATAGAGTGATTTTGTGTTGTGTTTTTAAGGCTTAGAAAAGCATCCCATTTTGTTAAATCGGTTGGTCACTATAAAACTTGATACCTGAGCAGAACATTATGTATCCATAGAAAAACTGAAAGAGGGCCCAGTGTGCTGTACACAAGACAGAGGGCTCCTCTCCCATATTGCTTTCCTTTTTATCTATGCATCATTTAAAGACATTTGCAAGGCAAAAGATGTCTGACTTCAACAACTAATCGTGTAACATATTATGTATCTTTTTATACTTGGTCAAAATAGTCTGTAAATTTATGCAATGTAAGAGGTTTTCAGTAACAAAGAAGTGGAAAGAAAAATGGCAGCTCTTGGTTAAAAACTTATAAATTATTGAATATTTTGAATTAGACATGCATATAGTATATGCACATATAGTCCATGTGCACACACACTTACCCACACAGTGACTTTGATGCAATCTGAAGGCTGAATTCTTAGACCTCTAGTCCTTTTTCAATTCTTAGGTGTTAGTGCAAGGGTCTGCAATTGGGAATTCCTGTGTTTACTGCCCACTGAAAAGGAAGCCTATGTCTGGAGAATAAACAAATGTTAGAAGACCTGGCTCCCAATCCTGATTTTGTCAAAAACTTACTGCATGATCTTGCGTAAGGGATTCAGGGTCCTTTTGTGCTACAATTTCCCTTTCAGGGAAGGGGAAGGATGTAGTTGTTTCATATTAGTGCTGCTGTCTATGAGCCTTTGAGAAAATGTATCTTGAATTTTGGAAACTACAGAATAAGTTTAAATATAATAGGAATAAATTATATTACTTTTTCGTTAAAAATAATTTCCACTTATTGTAATCTTATACACATACACACACACCCCACACCCCCAGGTCAACAGAGCTACATACCTGCTGTACTTGAAACTAAAAGGTGTATTCTCTAGAACTGAGTATCTCCACAGACTGGTTATTAAGACAAGAGAAATTTTGTTTAACATTAATGACACCACCAAAGGAATTGTTGAAAAAGATTTACACTACATGATTCTCTGCTTTGTCAGGTATTGAAGTAAAAAAAAGGAAGTATGAATGTATAGTGAGAACACCTGTGTTGGCTATCTGGATTTGGCAGGGGTTGGGGGGGTTGTGTGTAGTCACTAAGATCCAAATAAAAGTAGTTTTAGCTCAAAAATTGATTTCAGGTTTAAGGATAATCAAGAGAAGAGGATGACTCTTCCATAGTAAAATGGGCGCTATAATTGTTGTGCAACTGTTAAGAAAGGTAGAATATTTTTTATTTCTCTGAAATGCACTGGGTTTGACTTTTCTTAGTTCCATGGTAATAACCCCTATGGTAGAGAGTAATTTCTTCAGTGTTGAACTCAATGTGTTAATTTTTCCACCCAATCTTCTACCACCCTTCATTTCCCTTCTGGTCTGCCTATCACTTCTGGTACATTTGCTGCTACCTTCAATGACCAATAGTTAAGCTATCGAGAATTAGCTAATGAAACTTAGGCAGATGCCCATACTTTCCTTCTCCTGGTTCAGGCTTTGGAATTTTCTTGAAAAGGCTTGATTTTAGATGACTTATTCTGTTAATAGATGCATGTTATTGTTTTCCTAAAACCACTCTAGCTTTTCTTGTGTATCTCTACTCTTTCTGCTGATCAGGACCCCATCTTTGTTTAAAGGCCAGTTAAATACAATGTAGTTGTGACACAAGAAGAAGCAGTATGCTAGATGTGCATGAACTGTAGGGTCTGTTGGCACTGTGTGTTCTTCAGCAGCTCAAGTATTTTCACTTATTCAGGTTTACCTGGTTCCTTGCAGTAGAAATTCTCCTTATGAGGTACTATTGTAATATGAGTGTTAGACCTTGTAAAACCAGTTTGTGTCTCAGCCTAATTTACAAAGAAATGGTGAGACAGGTGTTTCCAAAACAGAAGTAATCATTCTAATTTGTGCCAATATTTAATGAGTCCAAAAAATCCCCCTACTAGGTATATGCGTTAAGCATATTCCTATGGGCATTTGTTAGACTATGAAAATAAAAAACTACATGTATTATTAGCCTAGAACCAAGTGACTGGATGCAATGAAAAAATAAAGAGTTTGTGAATGTTTCAGAGTCAGTCTTGGTGGGGGTAAATCACATATGTGCTGTGCTAAAAAAAAATTAATATAACATTGTTTTGGTTACTGCCCACAAATATGTTTTCAACAAGTATTTACACCCTTTTTCTTCAACACAGTGGAGAACAAGTCTACATTCTCTCCCGTGGGTACATTCAGGAATCTCTGTTAAGTTGAGAAAGGTATTTTTTGGTACCCTATGGCTATCAGCAGAACAAACCTGGAGTGTTTGAATGTGGATTTGAACCTCCCTTAATGTTAAGAGCTCTTTGGATCTCTGTTTTCATTTATACAATGTATTAAGGCTGTAATATGTTTAATTCTTGTCAGTGCAATGAAGACACTACAAAGCAAAAGCTGCAGTCAAATTGATATTACTATCCTTTGAAGCAAAATAGGAAGGAGTGGAAAAAGAGAAACGCCTCTTTTACTTGTAGTGCATCATATCTATGTGTCAAACTGCCCTCTCAGTATTCATGCTACTTTCCCAGTTTTTTTAGTGGAGTGCATGTAGGCCTGGCAGGTTCAAAGGCTTTGATAGGTTGCAGCCAGAGGCCCCAGTCCCTGTTTCCCAGGGCAGTGGGGAGAGATGGCAGGCTCTTCTGGGGCCCTAGGCTCTGCTCTTGGTAGTAAGGAGCTCACAAGGGATGTTAGCCCAAGCTTGTGGCCTATCAGGCTTCAGAAATTTTGGTGCATGCAAATAAAGGATATTAGTTCAAACTTGGTTTTGCTGCTTGTACATAAATTTATGGATTTTAAATTGAAAAATCAGAGCTTGCTTGAAAGTAGTCACTAAAATGTCAAGTGATTCAACAGAGGTCAAGGTTTTGGCCCCAGAAGCTTCAGTAGAAAACTGATGAGTCCTCCCTGCCTATATCGTAAGTTTCCCTAGAAGATAGCTGAGAGCAACCCCAGGCCAACAGTAAGGTCAAATTTAAATTTTAATCTGCTTGAACCTTGAGTGGGAAACAAGAAGTGAAAACTGTCAACTGTGCCCAGATCCATTCAGATCACTTCTAGGGACAGTTTTGATACCAAATTATCCTTGTTATGCAAAGTTCCTCACCAACCGGCTGGTTCCCAGTTATGCATGGGGAGAAGCGGTGGCCACATCTGCTTCCCGTTTTGCCCTTTCGGAGACGAGCCATCTGTTTGGCCTCATCCCGAACAGCCTGCTCAGGCTGATTAACTTCCTCACCCCCATCAGCCCCAGACTCACTGTCTGCTGCAAGGTGTAGATTTTTTTCTACTTTTTTTTCCCCCTCTCTCTTCTTCTGTAACTGCTCATAAACCAGAACCTTCACTTCTCTCCCAAGGGACAGGAAGGCGTTGGTTTGTGTGATTTGCAGCCATGACCAGTAGCAGCAACAGCAGCAGCTGCCCTCTATCATTCACATTTCATATGTGTGGTCAGGACAGATAAAACTAGGAATTGTTCTATGTCCTGGGATGGACTTCAAAGCAGTGAGGCCTTTCTTTTTATGAAAAAAAAAAAAAGGTTGTAATGTTAAATGCAGCAGAAGTCTCACAGCAGTTGAACAGGGTTGTGTTAATTTAGCAAGAAAGGGGTTTCAATCGCACTCACTGCAGCCTTTTGTTGTTTGTATGTGATGAACTCTTGCCATTTGAAGCCTGGCTTTCGATTACTCATTCCTTGCTATCCCATTTTCGATGAAATTACAAATTTTTGTCCCTTCTGTTTTCTGTGTACCCATCTTCTGGCCATTACAGCAGGCTTTCAGAAATGCTGCGTGTCTGCCTCTGCCAGTGACTTCAATCAGAACTGCATGTTCAGCAGCTCTGAAAAGTCAAAGTCTATGTGGCCAAAACAAAGATGCATCGAAAATTGAAATTTATAAACTGGGATAATGGGCCTCCTGTAAAGATTAAGATTTCTGTTGCCTTCCACAGGCCACACCTGAGGAGTTTTTGTGCTTCATGATGCATTTGGACCAGAATTGTTCTCATATACCATTTTCCTCCCAGAAAAGAAGCTGCCTGTGTTTCATACTGTTGGACATTACTTGGCTGGGCCACGCCTGAGAAGGATGTCCTGGAGCTCTGACTCACTAGACAGGCATGAACATTTTTTCAGACATCAAACATTTGGGTTTTGGTTTTCCAGTTGCCATGTTTTCAGCTTTCAAACTGGTGGTGCTGCTGCTGAAACTTGAAGCTTTCAGTGAAAGCTTTTCCTTTATTTTTGATCATTTCACAGGCTACAAAAAGTAGTGCAGTATCCTCAGTATATTGGCGAAGTCAGGAGCATTTCTAACCCCTTTTCCCCCAAAAAGATATTGAGTGATTCACACACAAACACAAAAAACAGGAAATCATTACATTACCAGGTCTGTGTGCTCCAGGTCTGGCTCTGAGTTCTCATTTTGGTACCTACTAAAATGTGTGTTTTAGCATATTTCTTGATTTCAAAACATTGGTTGTTGAGTGCATGTTAATACTGATTTGTTGTTTAGATNTTGGGAACCAGTAAAAGAATTAATTGTGATACCATTAGAATTTGTTTTAGATTTGCTTTTTTTTTTTTTTT
>VYZS01060941.1:155-12989 GCA_013400695.1 Neodrepanis coruscans
CATTATCAAAGTTTGTGCGTGTGTCTTCATTTCTAGGTACTGGTTTGCAGAGTCTTTACATAGCTCAGTACAGCAGCTATAATGTTCAAAATAGGCTGTCTAAATGTGCTAGAAATAAACTTTTGGCGCGTCTGAATAGACTTCATTGTTAATGTTTGACATGGTTTAATCATTAAAACACTTTTGATGATCTCTGCCTGAATTCTGTGGGTTTGTACAGATGTAATGCATTGCCCCATCCTGTGTCAGGCCAAGTAGGGGGCACCATGATGGAAGGACAGTTGCAGATACTCAGAGATTTGGTAACAAATTCTTTACCAAAGCACTTGGCTGATACTGAACTCTGTTCCCTTGTCTGGCTGTAGAAATACTGGTCCATGTGATGGATTAAACCTCCCTCTGGGATTACTGACTCACTGAAGGCAGAGCAGCCCAAATAGTTCCAAGATGATGAATGCCAGGAGCAAAGCTTGATGTGTCTGAGAGGGACTTTCTGTCCCAGCTATCCTGTCTATAAAATGGGAATAATACCTCTCACGAGGGTGGAGCATTTCTGCAATTTCCTTTTGCTTCTCCTTGCACTTAAGTGATTGTATTGGAGCCCTCTCCACCTTGAGTATTAATTAGGATGTTGCAACAATACCAGACAAGTTGGTGATGGACTTGGTAAAGCAGAACTACTTATGTAGCTGTCTGCTTCTCATGTGCAGGCTCTTAAAACAAGAATCATAGACCAGGGAAAAGGGTTTTACATTTTATATGAGGGGCTCAGGCTTCATGCTATGCCAGTCTCTGGGAGGGTGCTCTGAATGCCTGAGATGGTTTCCTCTTCTTCACATGCAATTCAACTTTGAAATGGAGTGTTTTTCTAAGCAAGGCTGAGTAAGGTACAGATCTTTTGTAGTAGTACGTAGAAGTATCTAGAAGGCAGAAGCCACAGGACCAACGTGGCCTTCCCCAGTGTGCCAGTGGAGACTAGGCTGCTGCACTCCTAACCTCACCTTCAAGCTCAGTGGCAAAACGTGATGGCTTTATCATTGTTTTGCACCATGTAGACCCACTGACTGTCCAAAACTGACAGATGTGATCTTGGGAACATGTACAGCATCAGTAGTGTTCAAACCTGCACAGAGAAGATTGTAGTTCCTGGCTATTTTCTACACTCTTGGCAGCAACTGAGAAGTATCTGAGATGGGTCTGAATGGGTCAGATCAGATGCCACCTTCTCATGACTGATGGGACTAAGGTAGGAGCCTTGGGGTCTGCCTACCTGGCTGAGCATCCTGTGCATTACCTTACCTGGGAAAAGTAACAGCCTCTGGATTGCCTCCATTCATTCATCACGTTCATTTTTCTGAACAGATACAGCTGTGGTTGGTGCTTGGGATTATGAAAGAGTCCTCAGAAAGGACTTTTTGTGTTGTAAAGGCTGGAGAGATGGAAAAAAGACGCAACTGCTGCCAATGGGACAAAGAGGTTTCATGTAAAGTTGGCTGAGGAGGATGAATGCCAGGTTCAGTAGCTGTTTGCAGAGTGAATGACCAAGCTTCAAACTGTTAATATCTTGTGCAGCTCATGAGCTGATCAAATCCCCCCTGTACTCAGACACTACAGCCTGAGTGAGGAAGACAGAAGTGTTAAGCTTTTGTTAAGCTGTGAATGGGATAGGTCAAAAGCCTAGAACATAGCTTTTCTTAGGGTGGCCCTGGTATGAAGACCCCAAATGCTGTGTCACAGATGTGCAAGCCACCCTTGGGGTTGAGATCACTCAGACACAGATTCCTGGCAGGAAAAAGAAAAGCAGATAACTGTAGAAATCTTTGTGGTTGATTGTGTATTTTGCTTAGTATCTGCCTTGCATCAAGTAAGTGTCGGATACAACTGATACAACTTCTACCACCAAAACTGGCGCAAAGAAACCTCCAAAAGCCCCAAACTTAATGGAGAGCTGTTCTGGGAGTTGCCTCTGCCTTTGATATTGGATAGCTGTCTTGATAAAATGTATGTCTCTTGTATGAGACTCAAATGTATATTTTTGAAAGATATGCATTATTTAAAAAAGAGATGTAAAAGCTGGATGCTGAAGAAAAGCATAAATAAAATTGGAAGCCAAATTAAATGTGGGTTCTGCTTGGAACCCCTTCAGGGCAGTGCAGGGGGCGATAAAATAGAGATCTCCTGTTAGGGAAATGTGGCTCAGAGTTGCATCAGAACAGAAGATAAACTTAGGTTGTCATGGTCATCCTCTTGCCAAGAATTATTGAACCAATCAAGGTGATTAGTTGTAATCATCAAGATATTTCAAGAACTGCCTCATAAAGCAAACTTGAATTCAATTTTCAACTTTTAATCCATTTAATTTAAATAGATGAATATACAAAACAAGGTTCATATGTTTCTCAGTTTCAGTAGAGCACATTTGGATGAGGAGTGGAAGCTGGGTTACCATGACATGACAGTAGTAGATGCTTCAGATTTTAAGTCAAAGGTGCTAAAATTATCTCAAACAGGAGGGAAAAGGACAACAAAGGTTCTGTTAAAAATGTGCTTTGTTTACATCAGTCAAACTGGGATGTGGAGAAGGAGGAAAAAGAGTTACATGTTTTGTGTTTCAGGGATATATAATGTAGATACTATATTTTCTCTAGGAAGAATGTAAAAAGTATCTGGTAGACTTGATTGGTTTCACAATAAACAGGAAGAATGGTTGAGTACAAGGAAGTAAAAAGAAAATGGGAGAAAATGTAACACAGCTTTTCTGGAAATAATCAGACCTGACTTACCCACACTGGTTTTTAATAAAAAATACCATGTAGGTAAAGGAAATACATCTGCCATCCATCTGGAATAGGTAGTATTTTTAATCTTGAAATGATTATCTGAACTAGAGAGTGTGGTGACCAGCAAAAGGATCCATGGACAAGCAAGGTCAAACTGATGAACAGTTGGTTTGTCTCAATGATTTCAGCCTGAACAGAGCCCATTAAAAATGTCTTAGGACAGAACCTGGTATAAAAAGCAGGACTATTTGCACTAATATTTGGAAGTGACAACATTAAGAGGCATTGTCAGTGCCAAGGAAGATTACATATGCCACAGCAACAACCAGATGACCTTGATCAATGGAGTAAGTGATGGGAGTAGTGTAAATTCCCTTAGGCACCAGTAACACAATTTCTGCTGCTTCAATGGGAGTTTTCGTTGGACATGACTGAAGAGAGAAGAAAAGACATTTGAGAACCATCTGTTCAACAACTTCTAGCTGCTACTATTAAAAAAGGGGGAGAAAAAGTCTTAGTAGAAGGAGGAATGTGCTAGAGAGGAATGCGCTAGAGTCTGATGGGACTTCCTTTTGGTGAATACACCTGCTCTTAAGGAAATTGATTCTAAAAGATGCTCTATATGGAAGAGTTACTTGGGTGGTCAGAGAAATGGAGAAGTCCTGCAAGACGTGTATTTAGCAAGACCAGAGTTAAGAAGGGATGTAATTGCAGCCAATACAGACATAATGACAGTTGACAGAATGAAGGAAGATGAGCTATTTTAAGTATGTGACACAAAACAAATGTTACAAGCTACCCAAGAGTCAGCCTAGGCTACAAATAGGGAGAGGGCCTTTGTTAGTGGAATACGGCTCTGGAGCACTTTTCCAGTGAGTAGCGTGAGGGTCTGGGGCATTGCTGGAAGATGGGGCACTATTCACTTCTAAAGCTTGTAGGACCACAGTATGGGACTCCTTCATGTCCTACTCTGCACTCTGGCAAAAAGCAGGTGTCGATGCCTTTGTGAAAATATGTTTAAGGAAGGGCAAAACGTTGCCCAGCAGAGAGAAGAGTGAAGATGAAAGTGTGAGAAAGCCCCAAAGACAACTGAGGTGGGACAGGAAGGAGGGGAAGGTGGTGACTGTGTGCTAGAGCAGACCCCTGCAGCCTGTGGAGAAGACCATATCAAAACAGATATCCACACTGCAGCCCATGGAGGACTGCATGGTGGAGCAAGTGGACATGCTCTAAAGGAAATGCAACTTAGGAAGAGCCCATGCCAGAGCAAGTTTATCCTGAGGGACTTCAGCCTGTGGTAAGGACCTATGCTGGACCATGCATAGGAAGGAGCAGAGAGGAGCTGCTATGGACTGACCACAACCACCCCACACCACTTAGAGCAGAGAGGAGGTAGAGGAGTAGGTAATAAAGTAGTGAAACAGCCTGGGAAGAAGGGAATAGGGAGAAGGTGTTTTACTTTTTGTTTCTCGGCATTCAATTCTATTTTAAATTTAATTTAATTTAAATTTAAATTCAGGTTTTTTTCCAGAATCTGTTTTAGCCATGAAGATTATTGCTGAGTGACCTTCCTGTCTTTATCTCAAACCTCAAGCTTTTCATCTTATTTCCATTCCAAATCCTGTTGAGTGGGAGAGAGCAGCTGGGTGGCTGTCTGGCAGGTGGCCAAGATCACCCTCTGTCATCTGGGCATTTTATCTCCTTACAAATCAAACAGTTCAGACAGAAGGCAGCTTCCTTGATTACAAGGAAGATCTACCAAAGGCCACAAGGTACCATGGCACCAGAAAGCCTAAAGGCCACCGTGAAACAGCTGAAACTCTTGTAGTCTGGGAAAATATTCTCCCTGTAGTGAAGCAATCACTTATTAAAAAAAAATTGTCTAGTTTTTTCCAAGTCTAATAACACCTTTTTCAGGGATCTGGCCCATAATTCTTGGAAAGCTTTTTCAAGGCAATGGAGGAACCTCCTGTTTGCTGAGGGAAGGTATGGCAGTGGCACAGTGTGTGAAGGAAGCCCATGTTCATCAGAAAGGTCCTGCATTTCCTCATGAGAGGAATTGCCTTACATGCTTCAGAGGCAGCTGAAGCACCAGCTTTTCAAACAGGGATGGTCCAGCCATACTACAGCAAGAAATGCAAAATCATGCTGTTTGCATGTCATTTGGGAAAAGGTGAAACTTCAAGGAAACCAAATCTGTTGACATAAAAATGCAATCCCATATGTTATCCGTACCTGTTCATTTGATGCTCCTGAGCTGGTGTGATAGGTAATGCACAACCCCTGTGGCACAATTGCACTTTTACTGCCTTAGACTTGTGTAAGTAGATATTCACAGTGTTTCCAGCAGGATTAGCCAGCACCAGAGGTAATGCTATGTGGTGATACATTACCTGATAAAAGTATTTAAAGTGAAACCAAACAAAATTTCTTCCATGTGTATTCAAGCAAGGTATTATGTTATTTGTGTAATTGATTAGACATATGGTGTCTCCATCCCATTTACCAAATCGGAAACATGTCTTCATCAACTTTTCTATCTGCCACTGGAAGCCAAATGTTTACTAAATGCTACTAATTCAATTTTATCAGCTGTTGTAGGAAATCAGAATCTCAGCTCACCTAGCAGAAATAGGAGCCTTTTGAAAATAAAAAGAAAAAAGGAAATCTGTAGCCTATGCAGTTACCTAATTGCCTTGCTTCTTGCTTCCTTTAAAATCGATGGAATCTCAGTGTTTCAGCGCTTTTCTAGGTCTAAGTTCTAACACCGTTCTGTATATTTAGAAAGGATTGCCTCTCTGAAAGATCTTCTGTTAATTTATCAATTTGCTTTGCTTCCCACGGCACTTGGGGTTGGAAAGGAGTGTGAGAGCGGCTCTTAGTGTGCTGAGCTAGTAGGGACTTGAGACATCTTCGATACAAATGCACTTTTGCTCAGTAGAATAGTGATGAGTTTGCCGAAAAGACCAGGAAAAACCTCCCATGCATACAGATGGCATAACTATTATTGGCTAACTATTATCAGCTGTGTTTCCTTTTAAAATTGTTGGTACACATTTTTGGAAATCATCATGAAAAAGACCCTTCTGTCCTCTGAAGTTTAAATAAAGAGGTAAGAAATCATCTTTACATCTGACTCTTGTTTCTATGCTAAGTAGAATGGAAGAATTGCTGCCCAGTTCCACTGTTACAAGGCTGAACAATTAGATTTTGAAATGAGTGGGAACTCCTAAAACGAGACCAGGCATTTTGGTGATGGATGCTCTGCTTAGTTTCTCAGCATTTTTTCAATATGTAGTATTTGCCTAAATTTTCTTTCCAAAACAGAAAAATTGAAATAAATAAAAACTAACTCTCATTGGGTCAGAAAGGAGTAACATACAAGGTTTTAGAAACCTCCAAAAGTATGCAGCCAACTACCTGGCTTCATCTGGCCAGAAAAAAACTGATAGAGTGAGATTTTACTATATGAAGAAGAAGTAAAAAAGTCCCAAACCAACAAAACAAATACCTCCCCCACCATCCTCTCATAACCAAAACCCATATATCCCACCCTGTCAGAATAATTCTGAAACAAAACAAACAAAACCCCCAAACACAACTATATTCAGATTTGCCTTTCGGCCTCAGAACTGGAGACAGCAACTCTAAGCAGCACCTGCAGAAATGTCTTGCCTCTTACACAGATGATTTTAAGGACGCCTAAGGATAGTGTAAGCAAGCACTAGGATTTTAAACCAAGTCCTCCAGTAGTCAGCTCTGGTTAAACCCAGGGCTGATGCCAGCCTTTCCCATGGAGAGGGAGAAGCAGAGCAGGTGGCTGTGGATCCCGGTAAGTACGGCGAGCACACAGGACCAGAGGCCGGGTCGGGGGGATAACGGGACTGCGCACCCGAGGGGATACACTTGTGAGCCGATGCCCTCTCCCGGCGGCACCTGTGAGGTGACAGCCGGAGACAGGCTACTGCTGCCTGCACTCTGGAACCAGGAGGATTTCACAGAAAACTGGAGCTGACACTAGTGACAAATGTGCCAGATTTACCCCAATCAAAATTTATATCGTGATACATATTTCACAGCCAGAGACTTTTTACTTCCAATTGCACTCTAGTATGTTCTTCGAGGACCATGTTTAGCCCCTTCTTAAAAGAGGAGGACTAGGCAGAAAGGTAAGTGTTTTAGGTAAACAGAGCTCCTGAACTGTGTTGGAAACATCTGCACAGTAGTTTCTAGTAGTATAGATGATCACAGTATAACTGATTTTGAATAGAATATACAAGAATAAACCAACATGTTGTCTTTTATTTCACTGCTGCAAAGACTTTGTAATCAAGAGCACTTCCTAGTGTGGAAACAGAAGTCATAAAGGCAGAGCAGATTAAAAGCAAGCATATCCTACGTAATAGGTTTTATGTTGCATCCGACCTTGATTGCACAAATAACCTTGGGAATGTTGGCTATCAGGGAAAAGCAAGAGCTGGTTTTTTTTTTAATGATCAGAATGCAGATCTGTGTATCCTGATACCCAGGGTTGTTTCAGACATTTTATAGATAGAGGTGGATTGATGTGTTTAAGTAGGGAAGAAAAAAAAGTACAAACTTATTAAACTTAGCCAAAATCTCAAATCAAATGTATTTTCATTTTAAAGCTTAGCCTATAATGGCTACTAACATAATACATCACCAGCTTTCCAGCACGTACAAATGACTGGTAATTATTTAATAGCATTCAGTATTTACTGTGCTTTATACTAGATAAATTTAGATAAGCAAGCCCCAAAATATCTGGCCTTGGAAAATGACCATGAAGGGGGATGCTAGGACAGCAGCTCTTCTGTATTATAGAAGAAAGCATCCTGCTTGCTCTGACATCTCAGAATAACGGGAGGCTAGTTAGGAAAAAATGAGGAAACACAGTTCAGAGGAAAATATTCATAGGAAGCAGAACACACAAAAACTGCCAGAAGAAAAGGCTAATGTGAAGAGAGATACTAGTAGGCAAGAAAGAAGGATGCTTTCATGGCAGTTTAATAAGAGGGACAGGAAGAGAAACTGGAGAATATGAACTGAATTCCTCTCATTTTCAGCAAGGCAAGGGAGCTTCTGCACAGATGAGAACAAACCACCTGATCAGAATTCTGATTGGCTGTAGTTACTGCCTCTCTCATCTGTAGCTGTTTGACAAACACCCAAAACCATCCCTGCTCTCTGCAGAGTAGCCACAGCTCAGACTTGATGCAAGGATAGGTTTCCTTCAAGCAGCACTAAGAAATGCGTTCTCTGTCTTTACTTCTGTCTTCCTTTGGCCTTATGTCAAAAGGCCATATTCACCACCTAGGCATCACATTCACCATCTAGGCATGGTTTTGCTTCTCTGGGTGTTACTCTGGGTCAAATGATTACCAGTTCCAATGGGAAGCATGCTTCTTCCTCTTTTCTGTACAGAAACCTGGAGCTGGACTTTGTCTGTACAGAAACCTGGAGATGTTGCTGTTTACTGGGAGCATCTTCTGGACTAGGCTACATGGTAATGTCTCGTTTACTGAAACCTTTTCTGCATTTTATAACCCTTGTCCCCAGTCTTGATGGTTCTTGTTGAGCAGAATCATTTAAATATCTAGAGAGAGAGAAATAGCTTGTCATGAATAGCATCCTAATACCGATGTTGAAACAAGTGCCACAAATATTCCTGGCCATATTAACCCTTGATGTCTTTCAGACTGTGCAATTTGGCTAGCTGTGAGCTGTGTGGGAACAACTCTCTCCTGGTATCTGGCCTCTGTTCTGGGCAGTGGGAGTTCAGCACAAGCTGAGACTAATCCCGGGGAAAAATTGAAATACAGTGTGGGAGCAATGGAAGAGGAAGGAAAAGGGTTGCTGGTCTTCCTCCCCTCAGTCCCACTGATCTTCCTGGGCCCATCCTCAGCACTATGTTCTGCTGGATCACCCCCAAGGGAAGTGAAAATGACCAGTATCTGGGAGCGAGTTTTCAGTCTCTCTCCTCAGTCATACTCCTGCATTAATAGACTGTCCCTTCAGATGCACCCGCTGCAGTGGTCTGACAAGTTCCTTGGGAACCCTCCCCCAGGGAATACCATATCCATTGCCTGAACATCAGGTGTCACTGAGGCTTTAAGACAACATTTTCTTGCTCTTTATTTTAGCTTATATTTTTAAGTTATTTTGTTGAAAATACGGGGGGTTTCCCTATGGAAAAAATATGTCTCAATTTCTGTCAAAGTGATCTATAGAGAAACACAACACAAAAAATACTGTCCTACAAGCAGTATTAAAACATAAATTGAAAGAAAACACACAGTTTTATATGTCCAAAAGCCTGCTGATGTTTGTCATACTAAAGCAGCTATCTGTAAAAGCAAGCCTTGTCCCATCAGCTGCTGAAAGATCACATCGCTTTAGTGAAGCAATTTTTCTTAAAATAATGATCAGAAATGTATTTGTGATTAGACCAGAAGTGTGTTTTTGTTGCAGAACTGTAATGAGTTTGTTGACTGTTGAGGTGTAGGTTCCTCTCAAGGGAAAGGTTATATGTTAATCATTCATGGTATAATGTGAAGAAATCAGGTCATAAGGAGACTGAGCATTTTCTAAAAACACTGTATTCCGGCGGGGAAAGGAAGAGGTCTGCAAGATGCAAAATTAGAAGACAATCTGGCTTGACTCTTTTGTCCTTTGAAACTGAAGATCTGAGATCAAATCCTATCTGGGTCTTTAGCAGCATGAGAATGGAATATGTAAGAGCAGCATCCCATGTTTAACTTCTAATTGAGTAATGTTCTCTGGGGGTGACCTTTTTTCCTGACTCCACCAAGCTTTGAGGCAATTTGAGATATTTGGAAGTGGCTTGTTTGTACTTAAGATTTCTAAAATCTCAATTGTTCTCACTTTTTGAGGATGTCTTTTGTCAGAGGACAGAGGACAGAGGACAGAGGACAGAGAGCACCGAGATTCAGAGAGCTGCAAAGTAAAGTGGAAGACACCTCACTGCTGTCCTTAGCTGCCTGAGGGTGGTAAGGAGGACAATGAGAAGAATCTTCTTGGAGGGGCACATCAGAAGATCAAGAGGTATAATAAAAGAACAAATACATAAGTTGCAGCAAGGAAAATTTAGATTAAACGTAAGTGAAAAAATCCTTCACAATGAGAGCAGTCAAACTCTGGCACAGAACTCACAGAGAGGCTGTGAGTTCTCCATCCTTGGAGATGTTCAACTGGTCAGGCCCTGAACATCCTGCTGTAACTATGAAGTTAGCCTTGCTATGAGGCAGGTGATCACCAGAGAGACCCTTTATCCCAAATTATACTGTGATTATGGCAGTGCAGAAAGCCAGAGGAGACGGTCATCTGAGATCTAGTTTATGGGGGGGAAGCAACGGCAATAGCTTTGCTACTCTGAAAAAGTGGAATGCAGTATCTTGGACTCAGACAAGCATGCCAGAAAAGGAGTTGCTGCAGTGGAAGGCCAGTGATAGCTTTACAGCATAGGAACTTTGCATAGATAAACTCTGAGAGTGATTGAGATAGCCTGATTTGTAACCAGCACTACTGAACTACCCCATTAGTAACTCAGTGGTGATTATTTGTTCCTATCTCCTACAAGGATTCAGTCTAAAAGAGGACTGAGCTTTAAAGAAAGGCAAGTTATAAAGATGAAATTGAGAACAAAACTGGAAGAGAAATGTCTTGCAAATTTGGAGATAAGGGGAAGAAGTGTTGCCAAGGGCTTGCTTGCTTTTGGATTTTGTTTCTCCAAGGGAACAGCCTGCTCTCTCCTATTGAAAGAAATAAAGGCATTTATCAAAGATATGTTTGTCTTCTTCATCCTGTTCTGTTGGATCACAGCTGTCAGATGTTGCCACTCTTTGTGACAGAACCGTGGCTGATGTGACCTACAATTCCTTCTGTTACTGATTACATGATGTGCTAAACCATCCATGTCAACTGCTTTTAAACTGGCACACCTTTCAGTCCTGACTTTCAATACTTGCTGTCTGCAATCTTCAAGTGGTGCAGAAGAGAGCTTTGTTCCTGCCCTGGGACACTTTGTCCTTCTACTCTGTCACAGCCCCAAAGGAACATTGCTGACTCCTTCTTGTAATTGCCTACAAGTGGCAGAGTCAAAGACTCCCAAGATCAGGGAGCCTCAATCATGCTTGGTGGGGTTTTGCCTTTTCATTTTTTTGGTTCTCATTCTGTCCACAGACTGTAAAATACACAGATCTCTATCAGTTTAATGCTGTTATGAAAGTAAAAGCACATGAAGGAGGACAAAGAAAACAAAATGACCGGGGCAGAGGGCAGGTTGGGTGTGGTGCATGCTCGTCCATGAGCACAGGGATTGAAGCGACTCACTGATACAGCAGTGTGGAGGCACAGGGAGCCTCTCCAACATTTCCAGCTAGCGAGATCATTTATTGTAGTGAAATGATTCAGTGACCTTAAGAAGCAGCCAGAGGCTTTCTCTGGAGACTGCTGGAGAGGCAAAGTAATATAATAGATGGGAAACTCCACTGAATACATTTTTTCTTGGTCTTGTTAATGATCTCAGCACACAAAGCTCATTTCAGCTCTCTGAAAATAGTTGCCAAGTTGTTCTTGAGATTTTCCAATCATTTTAGGGCTGGTACTCAATTACCACTGAGGAGTATAAAGCATATTTTGACTGTAGTGTTTACTTTCCAATGTAATTTTTGAGACCTTTTGTAACTCAGGTGTCCATCTCTTATTTATTAAGGTCACTAAGAGCACTTTCCTCTAAAAGATAAAAATTACAATCCACCCTAAGGCAAAACTGGAAAAACACTGCATTTGGGTACAAACTGCACACAACTTAGAGCAGAAAGAAGCAATTAAGACAAGCAGTGAGTTTAGGTGACTTGCAAAATTTGTTACTCCCAACTTTACAATTTCGGAACATTCTTTAAATTTCATGCATCGGCGCTAAATATGAGGGCACAGCACATGAAATGGGAGCTAGTAACATCCAGAACAAGAAAACAGTGTCTGTCCACAAAAAAAAATGGAGCACCTTATACACGTCCTTTTCAAATGTCCCTTTCAAATTTGTGCTTAGTTATTGCTGTTTCCAATTCCCACTCGATTCAAATGGGAATTTGCCCTTTGGGAGCTTAGGTGACATGGTGATTCCTGAAGCCATGCTGGAGCAGCTCCAGCACTGTAGGGCCCTCTGTGGAAATTGCTGATTTCTCAAGATCCTGAAGTCAGGCCAAGTCTTCTGCTGCCATAGACTGCAGCAAAGCTCTGTTTTCATACTAACAAAGGGCCAGTATCAAGAAAGAAAAGAAAGCAGGAAAACTGACACCAGCAGCTGACTGCCCCAGCATTTTAACGTGAGATACTTACTAGGGCTGTTTAGCCAAGGAATGGTTTGAATGTGATTGGAAGTAATTTCACCTCATGAACTATCTCCATAGGTTGTTGAAGACGGTGACAGAAAATACACCAGAGCAATGTGTAAGGGCATATTATGCATCTTCCACCTGCACAAGGCCTTTTTCCATCTTGTCCTATGTTTTCCCTCTGTATTGTGTAACATGTTGGGTATGATACTAACAGTGAATGTTTATCCCAAATCCAGCCATTTACTTGACTATTTTCCCCACAAAGGCATTTGTTCTGAATGAGATGGCTGATTCAACTTTTTTTTTTTGTTTCGAAGAGTTTTGCTGAATGGGAGTAACCACTTAAATTTTACATTCCAAGAAGTTTCATTTTTCTGCTTTTTTTTGCCCCGCTGCTGTTATGTTACTAACAGATATTATAGTGATTGCTATAGTCATGGCTGAAAAGTCCCTTTGCACCAGTTCCTTATATATAAATGAGCTTCATGGCTTAAAAAAAAAGCCTTGGTAAGCTCAGCTGTTGCTGACAGCAGCAGTATCCAACTCTGTAATTGTCACTCACTTGACACCTGTCGTGGGGCTAAAAAATGAAAGTTAAAAACGATCAAGCCATGGTATGGCGACTTTGCCTTGCGCTGGCGGCCCTGGCGACTGCTTTCTGCTCCAGGGCC
>VYZS01060941.1:24239-43814 GCA_013400695.1 Neodrepanis coruscans
TATTCCCACATGGAGGTAACAGACTTTTCATAAGCATCCGTGTTTGCAGAGATTTGTTGAGAGGCAGAATAGTGATGTTCCCTTCTCTCTGTCCTTTTCTAGTCTTCTTGCTTAAAAGTTTCAACCATGGTCTCCAGTGAAAGCTTCCACACCCTCCACACCGATGTCACCTCCCTGTCCCTCAACTCAGCACGTTTCTGCCAGATTCCTCCTGCTGCACTCCTTTGGCATCCAGCTCTGCCTTTCACCTGCCAACCCTGTCTTCTTACTGGATCCCAGCCTCTTCTATACTATACCAGTGCTGTTTGGTGAAAGCCTCCATGTTCTAGGATGTATCCTTCCCTGTCCTTCACCCCAAGGTCACCTTCACCTGAATTTCAATCTGGAGGCTTCCTTGATACCCTTTCCTGAACTATCCAATGGCTACCAGGGCAGAATGAGAGTTGATGGGAGTCAATTGGTGTTCTAACTGCTGTCAAGGATCTGAGTGGTTGGGATTATCAGTTTAAAGGAAATTCCTGCTAAGCTTTTGTATCTTTTACAAGACCTCTTCCCTCAAAACCATCAACAGGTATGTTAGGTGCTTTACAGTTTACTACATTTTACTGTATTGACTGTACCCACTGAGGTGATGTGTGTTTGGTTCTTGGGGTTTTTTTTTCTTTTGGGTTTTATTTTTATTGTTCCTTTGGGGTTCATTTTTTATTCTGTTGTCCTTGGGTTTGTTTTTTTTATTGTTTTTGTTCAGTCTTTAGCAATCAAATTAAAACCTGAGCAGGATGTCAGGTTTCTTTGTTTTGGACTTCAAAAAAATCCCTGTGCAAGTCTGTCATGGCAGTTAGGCCAAAATGAACCAAAGTCCAGAACTAACGATCTACAAATATTGGACACAGTCTCAGTCTGATTCAGTTTTTGTCCTTTTTCCAGCGAGTTGAGCCAAATTAAGCCAAACGATTTATCCTAACACTGCTTTGAACAGACTGAAAGGCAGAGCAGGATCTCTGCTATGAAAGCTAACAGAAGTTAGCCAGGCAGTGACTGGTGTCTGCAAGGAAAGTCTCTGCTATTTTACATCAAGCACCTCTCCTTCCTCTCTGGAGGAGGTCCTGCACTGAGTTGGACCCATGGGTGAGTGAGAACAACCTCCTGGCAAGGCCTTCCTGATGTTCTAGGGCTCATGTGTTTTTGATGCCTTGCCTCCACTGCTTCTTCCTGACAACCAGCATCATCTATTGGGGTGCTGGAGTTACCAAGGCTGAAGGACACCCAGCAGAACACCAGCTCTGCTTGGCTCTGATGCAAGCTCTTCTCTTCCTTAGCCTAAAACATGTCTTGTGTTGGTTTTTTCCCAGGATGTAAGACAGATAGACTGGTTTCAAGAATGGCCAGACTCCTATGTAAAACATATCTATAGCTCAGAGGATAAAAATGCTCAGAGGCATCATAGCAGCTGGGCAATGAGAAACACCAACAACCACAACTCTCGTATCTTAAAAAAGTCCTGCCTTGGGGTGGTGGTTTGTGGCAACGACTGCTCGACTTTGGATGGAAGGAAGATCTACCTAAGACCAGCCATATGCGATAAAGCCAGGCAAAAACAACAGCGTGAGTATGGACGTGGCTGCTCATTATATGGCTGTTCTTAAGTGAACGCAACATAAAGGAAATCAAAATATTTTGTACTTTTTGGATTATCCAGCTTTCTTTTCTGCCATTCCTTATATTCCAATGTTCTTGATGTGAAACAATGAGTTTTGTATTTCTTACTGTTGGAGAGTAGTTGTCTGCTTGTTTATTTCCTCTTTTTTTCCCCCCCTTAGTCCATTTTTAATCTCTCTTTCTAATGGATAAGGATTCTTCTCAGACCCATGAGTGAGGCTACTGAGAAAGCTGTGCAGTGCAGCCAGCTTGCTGCTGTGCTGTTCTTGCCAACCCAAGTGTTGGCTTCATTATTGCACTGGCCCAGGAGTAACTAAGGAGGCAGGAAAGAAGTTGCTCATAAACAATGAAGAGTGGAAAATAGGCCTCACAGTCAGCATCATTGGAGCAAGACAATGCAAATAGAGAATATGAGCTGCACGCACATTTTTTAACGGGACCATTCCAAACAATTGTGATTGCTCAGTAGAGCTAGCACATACTGACTTCTGGATCTCTTTTACACTTTGTCTAAAGAAAGGTATTACTCATGCACTAACTGAGGCCAGAATGATGTCCTCTAGAAAAGTCAAGACAAGAACACATATGCCATTCCAAACACTGACAAGAGAAAAACAACTAAAACTGACCATAATAATAAATTATAAAATTGTAATAAAGCTGTAATAGAAATAATTGTTGACAGTTATATTTAATAATGGACAGAATAAAGGCAGTGATTAGTTTGTTTATATTGAGTTTTGCTTATGTTTGAAAGTTTTTTGCATCGTTTTTCTCAGTGAAATTTCTAAGACCCAAACCAGAAGTGGCAATCCACCAGTAACGAACCATTGTATCACATGGGATTCATCTGATTGCTATTGTATAAAAAATGTTTCCCACTATCTTCGCCCCAGGGAAATGCTGTCCAAACTGCAATGGACCACTGCAACTCCTTTCCTGTCGAGGCCATGGTGGTTACCCAGTTACCAACTTCTGGAGACATGAAGGCCAATTCATATTTTTTCAGGTTGGTATAAAATTACCTAACATTACGCAAGTTGATTTTAAAGACTGTTTTTTTGAGTTTTATTAAGTTTTATTTTTTTCTTCCAAATAATTAAGAGTCATTGGATATGACAAAGTCAAATGACTGTAACAAGAAAAATTTCCACAAACTCCTAGCAAACCTAAAGTCAGTCCTGCCTGAGGAGGTTGAGCCAAACTTCCAGAGGTCCCTTCCAGACTAAATTAGCCTCTACTACTATGATTTTACAGCATAGTATATTTTTTATGTAGGTTTCTTGTAAAAACTGTTGATTTTGAAGCATTTTGCCTCAGATACATATGAACGAACAAATTATCAGAAATCCAGAAATACCATGTTATCTCTTCTCCTTCTGCAAGGCACCATGAATAAGCATGAAGGCATCTTGGAGCAGGAAATGGTTGTACCCAAGGGATTGTCTATGGGAAATGTCATACGTGCTTTGTATGTAACATATCTGGAAAACAGTCTCTTCAAATGTTTAAATAATGGGCACTATTTCTGGAAGCTGTAGTCCTAGTTTAGTACCATAACCACCGAACTATCTCCTGTTTTCCAGTCCTTCACTTGTGTGCAGGCTAAATAAAATTAATTCTCTGTGGAAGCCAGAGGAAATTAATGTTCTGATAAACATTTCTAAAGTGTGAGAAGAATGGAAATGACTTCAGGGACACTGTAGCCAAGCTGCAGAAGACCTTGTGTCTTCAGCTGGTGTTCTAGGACGGGGAGTGTCTTCTACACATAAATGTGGTGCACCTCTCTTGTGATTTCAGAGAATGTCTACCCCATCCCACTTCATCTGAGATATATTCATTACTTGAGCTCACACTAAATAAATCCTGTTAAATACAAAGCATTCAATTAGGCCATACGTGTCATTTTGGCCTGTGCCACAAATTCTGCTGCCTTATGATTAAAACCAAGGTTGTTTCTAACTTTCACATACCATAATTACTTTCTAAAGTCCAAAGGAGCTCATGACCATCCACGTCCAGAAACAAAACTAGAAGCAGAAGCAAGAAGATCGATCCAAAAAGCACAGACAGCTTTTTCTGAATCTTCTCTAAGATTAAAAAGAATACAGGAGATTGAGGTAACTCTTGTTATTGATCAGTGAAATTCTGGGGTCAAAGATCTGTTTTCAAGGCATGGTGTAGGCTCCCTGCCCTTTGGGTCTGGGTGGGAGCAGGCTTTACATCTCCCCATTCTGCCTCCGCATGATCAGGCCAAGAAGGACCAGGGCTGTCCTGAACATCCTGACCTCCTCAGCACTGTCATCCACTGCCAGTACCCCCTCTCAAAAGCCAATTTTGGCCTGGTGGCAGCAGGAGATTACATCTATACTGGTAAACAAAGCAGGGGTGGAGGGCAGACTCAGTCATGTTACCATTCACGTGGCCCCTGATATAGATTTGGAGAGTCCTAAGTCATGCTCATAGCCATGCTCATAGCCAAAATGCTTTATCAGGGGTCAGGGACCATTCCCCAGCAGAATTTTGTACAAGATTGAATCAGGTTTGAGTACATTAACTGTACACAGCTGGCTGTGCCACCTGTGCCCCTGCATGCCATCATGCTACATGATACAGGCAATTAAAAATCTCAAGGTCATGCCATGGAAAACAGCCCTTGGTGGGCTGCAATACAGCCCTTGCTTCATTTCACTTCAGGCCCAGAGGTTGCCCAAGGCCAGGAGGTAGTGTGGACACTGACAGACCATGCTTTTTGGTCCTTGTTACCAATGACAGTCCCTAGCCTCCTTGTATTTAGCAGCACGGACATAGCTTTAGAGCACTAGCTCTTTCCTATTTTAAATACAAGAGTGACCTTTAGAAAAAATTCCTACAAGTTCTTTGTCAGTGCTTCATAAATAAATTGCAAATAAATCTAGGAAAAGATAATTAGATATTTAGTCTAACTAGTATTGACATTAAAGAAGAATATTTGCAGGCTTTAATTAGATTTAATTTATGGGAATTCATTTATAGCATTGATTGCACCACCCCATGGGAAAATTGTAACAAATAAACACCTGAAAACTGGGAAATGCTTTTGACAATAACTGAACTCAGGAGGAAGATTTGTGTATGTGTACACATATACACAGGCACATACTCTCTGTATATTCTCTGAGTCCATTGAGAGCAACAAAAATGATTAGGAGGCTGGACCACCCCTCTTACAAGGACAGGCTGAGGGTGTTGGACCTGTTCAGCCTTGAGAAGAGATGACTTAGAGGGAACCTCATCAATATATTCAAGTATTTAAAAAGACGGTGTCAAGAGGTTGAAGCCAGGTTCTGCTTGGTGATGCAAAGCAATAGGACAAGAGGCAACGAACAGAAAGTGATGCACTTGAATATGAGGAACAACTTCTTTACTGTGGACTGACCATGCACTGGAATAGATGGCTCAGAGAGGTTGTGGAGTCTCCCTCACCAGACATATTCAAGAACTGTCTGGATGCAATCCTGTGTAATGTGCTTTAGGATTCTGCTTGAGCAGGGAAGTTGGGCCACTGCAGTCCCTTCCAATCTTACCCGTTCTGTCTTTCCATGAAAAGGGATTTTAGTATAGAATACAATATATAGCATTACCTATATGATATGCCAATTATATCTTGACAAAACAAGCTTGTCATTAACAAGACAAATTCAGAAATCCTTACTGCTTCCCCCAGTCTCCCAGCCTTTACTTAGAAAACCCAGTTACTTCAGTAGCAGGCCTGGATTGCTTTATCCACTTAATGTCGGTCAGGGAGAGAGATGGTCTCCTGCAGGACAGCTGCCCCAGGATTTGGCCACCTGCAGACCATCAAGGGCTGTGAGGACATCCTCAGGTGCAGGAAGCACTGCCCCACCCTTGGACAGACAGCTGGAGGTCATGTTTTCTCCACACTGATATGTGTCCCAGCATCCTCCACTGACATAGAAAAGGTGCTGCACAACAGCTAAGGCTCTCCCCCCACCTCTGTTCATTCCTCTTAGGTTTTGCCACAGTTGAAATGGTCAGAGTTATACCAGCCCTCAGCTGGCTTTCCAGTTCACAGCTCTCCAGTAGGTTTTCCTTGGAAATAACACATCATATTCATGTTCTGCCAAAACTGGCTATAATACAACTAAGTCAGGAATCTGATTTGACATGGAGAACCTGTGTCGCTCAATCTGCAAAAATGTATTCTGAAAGGATTCAATTTTAATGTGCTCACAAAAGACAAGGGAGGAGAATTTTAGAAAAAGGCATGAGCCCAAAATAAAGCAAGTGGCGTATAGGATATTCTCTCTATGGCATCAATGGGTCTTTTGCTGAAGGTAGGCTGGGTCCTACACCAGATTGTTGGAATTTCTTCTGATGGTGAACAGAGAACAGCTGAAAGGAGCTTTGCTCTCTGGCAGTCAGAAAAATCACTGTAATTAAAGAGATGAAAAAGCAGAATTATAAAGAAAAGAGACCTGCAAGTACTCATCAGAAATGTTAGCACAGAATGAGTGTTCTGAAAGGAATTAAAGTTTGCATAACTATAATCCAATAATTAAGGCAATTAAAGAAGTTGTGAAATACCCAGAACAGAAGACCCAGAAGAATAATTCTTGTGTGCTGATCTCCCCCTGAATGAAATTTTGTTTGTGGGGTAAAAAAAAGGTAAAGATAGGAAAATTTAGTAGTTAAAAATAGAGTATTGAAAAGCTGAAGCATATTATTGTAGTGAGAAGATGACATCAAAACAGTCAGTTTTAAAACATCATATTTAACTTTATCAAATTCCATAGAAAAACAAATTCTGTGGTGTTAAGTGCATTAGCATAATTTCATTTTTAGGTCTTTCTTCATTATATGCTGGCAGTGGATCCCAAGGGCTGTGAATGTGAGGTCTAAACAATTCTTTAAGTATAAAACAGGCTTTGGGCAAAACCTGGTGAAACAAACCCAGATCCATGAGCTGGGAGCCCTGTTTGGTTTTCCCCTAAAACCCACAGGCACTCCCTTACAAGGAGACTCTGCTACACCCTTGGCTTCATTATCTGTTTTAATTGAGTGCATTTGTGAGGGTCTCATAGATAAGCTTGATAAGCATGATAAGCAACTTGTTTTACTAACACATGCCTTGCTTTCCCAAGTCTCTGACAGATACAATATCAATACCAGAAGCATTTCCTTTGCTTCTTTCCAAGCCAGATGCCTATGCACTACCTGCTAATTCCAGGAGATGTTTAAGTAAAAGCTCCCAGGAGCCAACGCTGAGCAGCTGCTCTGGGCAGCCACCATACTCAGGGGCAGCTGTGGAGGACAGGGGCTCCTTAGAGGTGCTGACTTGGAGCCAAAGCCCATCCCTTGGGAGGATCCCCAGCACCGAGAGGCTGTGCAGTGGCCCTGCTGTTCCCTGCACAACCCCATCCCCCCAGTACTGTGCCCACCTCAGCACCCAGAACATCCTACCTATGAAAAAGGGTGGCCATGACCCCTTCAGGCCTAACACTGGTGCTCTGGGAGATGAATTCTGTGGGGATAGATCCCTGATGAGTTACAGCAGCAACTGCCTCTCTCTACTGCCCTACCCTGTGCCTCAGGATTGCCCCTGTCCCATGGAGAGTGGAACACATTCCAGCCATCAGCCCTTGGTGCCTCTGAGGGGAAGTGAAGGAGACAGGGCCAAGGGAGGGCACCAGGTGGATCTCAACTACTGCAACAAGGACATGTTTTCTAACCTGTACCCATTATGGTGAATGGGTTTAAATGTCTTTGCTCACCCCTCCTCTGGCAATGGGCCCAATTCTCCATCCCTGTTGCAACATGGATGTGAAAGACATACCACACTAGTTCCCACTTTAGCTCCTTTTGCAGGCCCCAGGAGGGGCTTTCATACCCAAAGGCTTCTCTTTCTTCCTTGTTTTTTTAACTGTTGTATTTCCTCCCACTATTTCATTGATCTAATAAAGGTATTAGCTCCTCTTACAAATTGCCTCACTGCCGTTCTGATTTAGTAGCATTCCAACCCTCCTCAATATACAGTTTGTTCAAGCCTGTAAGACTATGGAAGGTGCACATGGATGACCTCAAGGACCACAGCTGTCATGTACAGCCTTCTGCACTCTTCCAGCTTCTTCAGGCAATGATCTAAGTCCCTCCACTGCACCAGCCTTGCACATGTTTTGTACAGAATCATCATACGTGGGACCTTCCAAAATCATCCAGTCCAACCCCCCTGCCATGGGCAGGAACATCCTTTACTAGACCAGATTACTCAAAGCCTCATCGAGCCTGGCCTTGAACATTTCCAGGGATGGGGGCATCCACAGCTTCTCTGGGCAACCTGTTACAATGCCTCACCACCCTCATAAAAAAATTTCCTCCTCAAGCCCAATTTATACCTACCCTCTCAATTTAAAACATTTGCTGCTTGTCCTATCACTGCAGGCCTTGGTAAAATGTCTTTCTCAGTCTTTCTAATAAAAATCCTTTTATATGTTGAAAGGCCACAATGAGGTCTCCTCAAAACCTGCTTTTCTCCAGGATGAACAACCCCAACTTTCTGAGCCTGTCTTCATGGGAGAAGTGCTCCAGCCCTTCCTTTGATCAACTTCACGGCCCTCCGCTGGGCCTGCTTTAGCACGTCCACATCTTTCCTTTGCTGGGGACCCCAGAGCTGAATGCAGAACTCACATGGAATCTCACAAGAGCAGAGTAGATGCAAGAATCCCCTCTCTCAACTTGCTGGCCCCACTTCTTTTGATGCAGTCCAGGACATGGTTGGCTTTCTGGGCTGCATGTGCACACTGACAGATCATGTCTAATACACCAGTATCCCTAAGTCCTTCTCTGCAGGGTTGGAACCAGTTTCATGTATGTATGTATTCAAGGTGCCCTGCTATTTTTAACAGCTAGTTTTAATTTCTTTCACTGCAGACTGTAACAAATCCTTCAGCATCTGTTCGGTACATCACCCCCTTTTCTGACCAATACTATAAGCTGTATTTCAGCAGAAACTACCAGTTCCCTACATCTCTTTGAAGAAGTAGGGTGCCAAATATGAATTTTCTTGCCCGAACTTAGTAGCCAGCTCTGAGATCTTTGGCAAAGATAACTTTTCCCATAATTGACATCTGCATGACTTTCCTGCATGACTAGCCTCTGCTGCATTCTGGAGTGGGTTTCAGGGGCCACCTACTCTCCATGCAGAGGGATAGACATCCCTGCTGCCACCTCTGCAAGGAAGAGTTAAGGAATGTTTCATGGCTAGTTTCTTCAGCCTCATTTCTAGGAGTGGCCCAGCCGGAGGTCAAAACCATTCCATGCCCTGCCCTGCCTTTGGAGCAAATCATGCCTTAGAGACCTGAGGCAAAATAAACTTTTCATTGGGATGAATCTGGGAGGATGATATTACAAAACAAGTGGCAATCAAAACTTCACAGTACCTTGGATTGTCATGTATCTTGTGCTCATTAAACAGGTTCAGCCTTTTGTTTTTTCTTATCTTTTTTAGATTCTCCTTTTTTAAGACTTTGGAATATATTGGTTACTAGGAAAACCACTCTTAGTTGGAGGGTATAGTTAAGAGACATTTATGAGACAAGAACAAACTGTATTTATAGAGTGTTTCAAAATGTTTATTGCAATTTGTGAAACAGGATGCATAGTGATTTGGTTTATGTGGAAAAGATCTAAATGTAAATCACAAAGTAACAGTGTGCTATCGTATGTGAAAGTCAATTCACCAAACTTTTATTTAGTCAGTGAGTTACTCCCACATTAATTCCGAACTTTGAGTATTTTATAATGATTCTTTAGATCAGTAACTAGAAGGAAACTTTGATCAAGGTTTGTAACAACCTCCACCTCTAAGACAGAAAAAAGGGAAATCAATAGGAGCCACAAGCATTTGTGCTTCGGGAGGTAAACTGCAGGATTAGGGACAGATGGGGCCCCTGGGGCTGTGTGTTCCATAGCTGAGATTCCTCTACAACTGCAAAACCAGCCACACAAGTGAAGGACTGAACAGGGCACGGACCCTGCCCACTGAGACCTGTTTTATCTTGCCTCTCCTCTGAATTCCTTGCCTCTCTGCTGCAATGCTGCCAGCACTACCTCTCTCTCAGCAGTAGTACCATACAGATGTGTGGCTAGGAGGTTCCTTGAATATTGTTCCCACACTGAAGTACCATCAGTTCGCTTTGCGCCCACCAACCACTTCCTCTGTTTTTAAAAGCTTCCAGAAAAAGGGATTTGATAACCAATCTGATAACATGTTCCATGACTTCACTGTCCCAATCCTAACTGTTAGCAATTTTTTCCTCACGTCTGATTTTCTTTCCTGCAGATCAATCATTTCTTCAAGTCTTTGAAGATGGGTAGCATACAGTTACTAAGCTTCATAGGCTTCCTAAAGGACTATTGCTACCAAACCTCCCTAAAAGACAGTTATTACCAACGTTTCTGCCTGAGAAGCAAGAAGGTTTTTTGTTTGTTTGCCTTCAAGTCTGAATCAAAAGGTTTCCAAAATGAAACCTATTCCTGCAATCACAGCTCCACTCAGTAGCTACCTGCCTTCTTGCATTTTTTATACTTGTAATCCTGTGCAATCAGGACTGTCCCACAATCTGGGGGGACACCCAGCACCTGTTCAAGCAGCATTCATCATACCCAATGTGTTTCCAGAAGAAACACATTTCATGCTGAAGAAGAACAGTATATTAATTTTTAAACAGGAGGAGACTAAGATTTCATGATTTTTCTAAGGTTAAACAAAGAAAGAGTTTCTGGATTTATAAGATATCTGGGTCATTTTGACCTTTCCATGTACTTGTAGTGACTTCTGTGCTGGCAGCAACTTCCTCCGCTTTAGGTTTATTCAGCACAGTGGGTCAATATAGCAGGAAATTTATATCTGTTTGGCTCAAAATACAAAGATACTGATCCCAGCTCTCACCTTCACAAGTACTTTTTGCAGTGTGTTTCGGATATGTGAAAAGAAACACATATGAGTCACTACTCTAAGACTCTTTTAGCCAGCTCTAAAGTATTGTGCCCAACTGGGCAGTGATAAGAATCATAAAATGGTTTCAGTTGGAAGGGACCTGGAAGACCATCTAGTTCCAACAACCTTGCCATGGGCAGGGACAACTTTCCCTAGACTAGACTGCTCAGAGCCCCATCCAGGCTGGTGTTGAACACCTCCTGGGATGGAGAGTCCACAACCTCTCTGGGCAATTTGTTCCAGTGTCTCACCACCCTTACAGTAAAGAATTTCTTCTTAATATCTAACATAAACCTACCCTCCTTCAACTTAAGACCATTCCCCCTTCTCCTATCCCTACATGCCCTTGTGAAAAGTCCCTCTCCAACCTTCTTGGAGGCCCCCTTTAGGTACTGGAAGGTGCTCTACAGTCATCCCAGAACCTCTTCTTCTCCAGGCTGAACATCCCCAACTCTCTCAGCCTGTCTTCACAGGAGCGGTGATCAACATAGTGGTCTCCTCTGGACTTTTTCCAAGAGGTCCACATCTTCCTTTTGTTGGGGGACCCAGACCTGGATGCAGCACTACAGGTGGAGTCTCAGGAAAGCAGAGTAGAGAAGGAGAATCAGAGATGAAAGTGCACTGGATGCATTGTCTTCTTTTTTAAGAAAATATACTGAACACTGAGGTTATTCAGTGTAGCTTCACGAAGAAACATCAGTTGATTTGTGAGGATCCACTCCTAACCTTGTAACCTTATTCTGTGCTGCAGAAAATAGTTTTCTGCAAGGCACAGCTGCAGCAAAACATTAGGAAGGTAGCAGAGATGCAAGGAGGTCAGGATGTGGATAATTATGCAGCAAAAATGGTTTGTTCTGGCTTATTGGTGTTTCTGATAGCTGTAGCTACTGCCAAAGCTAACACAAGTATCACTACACAGCATGAATGATCTACACTACTTTCCCAAGGTCTTAGCTCTGAAAGCACTGGTGTCAGTATTTAAGGGCTGATTCTTTGGGAGTAATCTCTGTGCTTGCTCCGAAGCAAGTATTTTTCTATATAAGAGCTCTTTTGAAGTCATCAGTGAACTACAACAGTGTTCATCAGAATGACACATTAGCCAGACTGCATCTTACAGAAACACGGCTTTTATGCTTGTTTGTTTTGGGTTTTTTTTGACTCATGCAGCATTTAAAGGTGAAATCTAGATATGTAATAATAAAGAAATATCTCAATAATACAAGGCAGTGGCTGGACACCTTCATTTTTTTAATGTATTTATCCTGAGAATATCAATTTGAGAAAGGGAAATGTTTCCATATCAGTCACATCAGTGGGGAGATGAGAAGGCAGAACAGGGATCTGACCCATATCTCTTCAGCCCTGACAACACACCCTGTTTCTTCTGGTCTTCATCTCCCCAGGATGTCTTCCTTTACATGTGAAAAGAATTGCAGGGACAGAGTGAGCACAGACAGATATTTTCTTTTTTAACCCCTGGTACAAAGCTTCTGCCCTTTGGCAGAATGGCAAAGCTATGGACTATTTTCTAAAGTAAGGTACCACCAGCTGATGGTAGAAAGAATTCCAGCTGAGGAATCTTTAGGGGATACATCCTGAGTCACTGTAGAAAGCTTTTCTTTCCTTGTGGGCTGTAATAATCTGTGTGTCCAGTACTCCTGGCACTTTTGCTCTGCTTCCGCTCAAGGTAATTTGGGGCTTTTTAATAATTATGGTCAAGGAGTTAGTATTTTACTTCATTGCAGGAAATACGTAGAAGTAGCCACTTTGGTGGATCTCAGCAATTTGTTCAAGGAACCAGCTTTACATGTCTGGTGTAGACATTCAGGGTGGGCAAAGGAAGATGGGAAGGTGGCGTAGTTTATTTAAGAAGAAAAAATGAAGGAGGTCTGATGGTGTCAGAGTAAAAATAGATGCAATCAGTAATCAAAACAAAGCATGAATAGAATATTAAAATTGCACACTTGAAGCAGTTTGACTTGTACAATTTATGCGGACTGGCCCTGATTCAGTACTGTGCTTCTTCCTCTCTGAGCTGCTGCAGTCCCCAGGCACTAAAGTGTGGAGTACATAAAGCTTTATTACAGTGAGTCTAAGCTTTTAGCAAGCTGTGTATGTCAGATGGAAGAAGGAGGACAAGAAGCAGAACAGAATGGAGAGATCAGAGGGACAGCATGCACAGTGTGGACAGTAACATCATTGGAGGAACAGCCCATGGACATCTCATTCTCAAGAGTAATCGGTGAGGACTAAATCTTAAAGCACCCTATGGTGTTACAGATTATATGGACAGCATGTCACTTCAAGATTGGCTGAGAAGAAGCTGGTACACAAACATTCTCCAATTGGTTATGGCCTCTTTGAAACATCCTGTAAGTTATTAGAGATATTTGAAATGCCCTGTAACAAAATTTACAGTTATCTAATTGTGATTAGGCAAATGTAAACTATTCCAGATTATAAAAAGGCTTGTATTATGCAATCCATGGTAGATAGAGTGTTAGTGTTAGAAGCAGTTAGTAGCATTAGTGTTAGTATGTGTAGTACTAGTAATAAAGACTTGAAGACCCTGGATTTCTTTGTGCTGGTTATTCTGTAGCTGACATAACCAGATCAAAGCAACAGCTACACTGAAGTGTTTTTGTCTTTCACAAAGTCAACTTCACCAACCTTGCTCTCCTCCTGGAGCAAGGAGGACTCACTATCAATACAGGAGAAACAGATTAGGGAACACTTAAACCCAATGTAAATAAATCCATGGGCCCTGATGGAACGTACCCAGAGCACTGAGGAAGCTGGCAGCCGTTATTGTGAGGCCACACTCAATACGAAAGGTCATAGTGATTGGGAGAGTCTGAAGAAAGCAATGCCACTTCTGTCTTCAAGGAGACCAGGAAGGAAGACCTAGGGAATTACAACCTGGGCAGCGCCACCTTGAAATTCGCAAAGGGAATGGAGAAAATCTGCCTGAAAACTCTTTGCAAACATATGGAAGACTAAAAAGAGATTCAGATCAATCAGTATAGATTTGTGAAGGGGAAATTGTGCTTAATGAACTGCAGAGCCTTCTACAATCAGATGAGTGGCTTGGCAGATGAGGGGTGAGCAATGGATGTTTTTTAACTTGACTTTAGCCAGGATTTCAGCATAGTTTTCCAAAACATCTTCACAGACAAGCTGATGAAGTATGGGTTTTTTAAGTGGACAGTGAGGTGGACTGAAACCTCAGTTATTCTGTGATTCTGATAACACTTAGGAACAGCCATAGCTGATGTCAGATGTCTTATACCAGACAGTTTCAGTCTCCAGATGTTTCTGCTTGAATTAGCTTGAATTAGCTGTGCATCATGCGGCACAAAGGTCTGGCATATGAGGAACATTCTGGGCCAGCAGGACACAGCTTTTATAGCCCCACAGACAGCAGCACCAGCAATCTGAACGCCATAAACATCCTTTGATCTCCTTGTTGGATTACTTGACTTCTGTGAGCAACGCAAGATGATCTCCTGTATGTCTCTTCGGGAAGAGGGCAAACCAGGAAGGTTTTTGGCCAGCTTTTCACTCTGAGCTCATTCCTTCTGTTTCCAGTTAGTAACCAAGGAAGCAAAACTGCCTTGGAAGGCATGTCTCAGATGAATATTTTTCACTTGTCAAGATCAGTTATGTCAAGATTCAAACTTCACATTACTTGGCAATCAATGATGTGGCTTAAGTCTTCTGCTACCAAGGATTGCCCAATCTATTTGTTCTTTTGAAGACAGATAGTCATAAATAATACAAACCACAGCACAAGAGTGTCCTCTTTGCTCAGTGTTTTCTGTGACTGGAAACTGTTAAGCAAAGGCCAAAGTCACACAGCAACTGAGCATCCAGCTTGTTTTTACTTCTAGGGGAGATAGCAAATGCCTGTGTTAAGATCAGGTCCCCCACCCTTTTGTCTCCAGCAGAATGTCCCTGCCAGAACATGGCAGGAACCAGTTGGTGCAGCCTTCCCTGCCCCAAACACCAGGTGGAGAGTGGAGAGGCAACGACATGCTGCTGTCCTCATGTCTGCAGCCTCTTCCCTGAGACCTGTAGGTGACAAGGTGAGCTGGTGTCATCCCAGCCTTATACTGAACTCTGGCACCTACATCAATAAGTAACATCTGCCACATGAACAGCTGTGACCAACTTAATGTCTCTGGATACTATTGTCCTAGTTACAGGGACTGGGACCAGTTTATCACTATGTGGGTATAACCAAAATTGTATATTCTATACCCTCTATGTAATTTCCGATGAACTGTTAAGACAGTATCATTTGTAGCAGCTGCCCAGAGCACACTCAACACTTCAGGCTAAGATACATAAGGAAAGACAAACCCTGTGAGGCAGAGGAGTGTCTCTTTTCACATAGGGAGGCATTAACACCTTCACACCCAGCTGGATGGGTTCTCTCTGCTAATGGGCCATCATGGACCCAGCTGCACTGGCCTAACAGGCAGTTGCAATGACCTAGACGATCAGATTCGAAAAAAATATCATATGACTCACTGGGTTAAACCACCCATTGTGAAACTCCCCACCCCGGCGGAGGTACTGGGCATTCCCACCTGAACCTGGGGATATATAATCTTCGAGTTCTGGGATTTCTGCTACAACTCATCAGATCCAGAGGAAGACCAGAACTTCAACAGGACTGTTACTGCTACTCTTGACTAAGCTGGAATCATTCCTTTGACAGAACTGTGACCATTATCCTGACCGACAGATTTCCTTCCCTTCTGCTTTGCACCCAGGGGGACACCACAGTGCTCAGCACAGGAGCCAGTGAGCACTGTGCTGTTCTTGTCTCAGAGTGCTGGGTTATACTCTGTCCTTGTGGGTTAAAACCAGTTTTTCTTTATATCGTTGTATGTATTGTAATCGTTTTAGTAAATTGTAATTCTGACTCGTAATCTCTCTTAAATTGGGTTCGTTTCTCCTGCTGGTTTACTTTTAAACCTGCACAACTTTAAACATTGGGCTTTGTGAAAAGCTGTTTGACAAACACCCAGGTTTCCTCTGCTCAAGTCACAGCAAAAATGGTATCTGGAAGTACTCAAAAGAAAACTTCAGGTTAGACTGTAATCCTTACTGTACTTTTATGCACTTAATCACCCTACCAAGAAGGACCGAACTTCCCAGAGGCCCCACTTTCCTGCCAAGAGCCACCCCTGGAAAAATGAAAACCCTCAGCTGTTCTTTGTACAAATGGGTGAGTAAAAGTGCCAGCCCCATCCAAGCAGATGGATGCTGTCTGCAGCAAGTGCTCCTTGTCACTTTCCCTCTCCTACTCAGGGAGTGCCTTGTCCAAGTGCTTCAGTTAAGTTAGAGCTTGCCAAGTAACACCAAAACCCCTGTTAAATTATCTGTACAACTATTATTAACTACTAAACTATAAAACAAAAAAACCCGTTAACATACCTTGCTTGAACCAGAGGGAAAAACTCTCCTCTGCCCATTTCTAGTGGTGGATTGTTCTGTTGACCAAGTGGAGGAAAGGAGAGCAGGTTACTGGCAACAAACTTCCAGAAAATGCTCCTTCAAAGATACTGACTTTTGTACAGCTTAATTCTGTTCCCTCCCAGTGCTTTGTGGAGCCCTTCTTTGGGGAGCAGAGGAGGTTTGCCATGTTCACTGTTAGCACCTTTACACACAGCAGTACTGACAAAGGTAAGGAAGAAAGGCGGAGGAAACTATTCTCCTTAACCATACTTTGCATGAGAAGATCACTCAGAAACACGTCAGTGGCCTTCCTGCAGCATGGCTGTGAGTTCCAGCACTCACAGTGCCAGCCCCCAGCCCTGGCAGCAGGAGGGACACAGCTGCTCCACAGCTGTGGTGGCTTTGGCTGCTGGGTGGAGTTGCAGACTCTCCATACAGCAGAGTCAATAAACAGCACTCGGCTTCCCAGCCAGGATGCCATCCTGCGTTCCTTGATCTTGCCTGACGCCATGATAAAGATGTGATTTGCTCTTGTAAATTAATGCTTTCTCAAAAGGTCCCTCCTAGGCACCAAGGGAGTGCTTCAGTATTTTTCAACTGTTGGTCTCTTGGAAGCCCTATTCCAGTAAGGAAGAAAAAGCTTGTTATGCAGAAAGAAGCTTAAAGTTTTTCTAAGTAGATTCCTTTAACCTCCTCAGTAGGTTTTTCTTGGCTATCCACATCCCCTCAGACAGCATATGGCTACTCTCCTCCAAGCCTGAACGCTCCTTTATACTGGAAATATGCTGTCCTGAAATCGAGACAGCCTCCTCCCTCCCTCCCTAGTCATTGCAGAGTGGATTTACGGTTTTCTACACTTAAGAGCTCAATTTCACTTTAAAAAGCTCATTCAGAACTTCTACCTACTTGGTTAAAACAATGGACTTATATGGCAGAAATTGTGAAGCTGGGACTTTGCTTCCTCTGCCCCTCTTCCTGGTGAATTCTTTGGGTTCTAATAATGGAACAGTATAAGAAACTATTAAAGTACTAAAAAGATTACTTGTGTGATATAAAAACTGAAAATAGACTACATATGGCAAGCTTTCTCTCCATGGAGATACTAGAAGTGTCTCTTTTCACCTATTACCTATTTTAATCAAACCCATTGGAACTTGGTTTAACTGAATCTTTGGTATATCTGTCAAATTTGGAAACTGGTCAGCAAGTTCAAAAGCTATTGGTGGAAATTGTTATGTTTGATTAGATGACTGCTTAATACTTCATTTTGTTAGGGAACAGGCCAAAAGGCTCTGTGGAGGAATCTGGATGGTCTGGATTGATGGATTGAGGCCAGTTGTGTGAGGTTCAACAAGACCAGATGCCGGGTCCTGCACTTGAGTCACAACACCACCATGCAGCACTACAGGCTGGGAAAAGAGTGACTGGAAAGCTGTCCCATGGAGAAGGACCTGGGGGTGCTGATTGACAGCAGCTGAACATGATCCAGCAGTGTGTCCAGGTGTCCAGATGGCAAATGGCATCCTGGCCTGTTTCAGCAATAGTGTGGCCAGCAGGCCCAGGGTAGTGATTGTCCCTCTGTATTTGGCACTGGTGAGGCCACACCTTGAATCCCATGTTCAGTTTTGGGCCCCTCACTACAAGAAAGACATTGAGGTGCTGGAGCATGTCCAGAGAAGGGCAACAAAGTGGCTAAGAGAGCTGGAGTTGTTCAGCCTAAAGAAAAGGAGACTGAGGGGAGACGTTATTGCTCTCTACAAATACCTGAAAGGAGATTGTAGCAAGGTGGGAGTTGGTCTCTTCTCCCAAATAACAAGTGACAGCATGAGAGCAAATGGCCTCAAGTTCTGCCAGGGGAGGTTTAGATTTGATATTAGGAAAAATGTCTCCACAGAAAGGGTTATCAAGCATTGGAACACACTGCCCAGGGAAGTGGTTGAGTCACTATCCCTGAAGGCATACAGAAGACATATACATGTGTCACTTAGGGATATGGTTTGGTGGGGAACTTGGCAGTGCTGGGTTAATGTTTGGACTCAATGTTCTTCAAGGTCTTCTCAAACCTAAATAACTCTATAAAAATCAAGCTGCAGCAGTAATAGGGCTTGGAATCCTAAGTCAGGCAGGCTGGTTCACTGCAGGGTGAGAGAAACAGGAATATTTGCTCCTGCAGGTAGTTGCTGTTATCCAGATGAACTATACCTGTGGTCTTTTTTCATCAAAATACTCTGTCTCCATGATTACTATAACTTTATCACTTGTTACCCCATCCTACCTTCCTAGTCCTGTTGACAAATGCAGATTTATAACAGAGGTGTAAGAGTTCTCTTTTGTTCAGTTTTTTTAACTCTTGACTGTTCCAAGGCATCAAGCCTGCTCCCAGGCCTGAGTTTCAGAACAAAATGAGAGAAAGCTTCAGCTCACACACACTTTTGTGCAGGCTAACCTCATTTCTGTGGGAAATGCATGTGGTTTGGGCACAGCTACAGTTAGGATTGCCTGGCCAGGATCTCCACCATTAACCTCATGATGAAGACAGAGCTCCAGTGCCAAGAAGGGTCAGCCAATATCCTCTGGAGAACAGCCCAGACTTACATAACAGTGAGCCCCATTATTTGGGCTGTCCCCAGAACTGCACAGCTGCTCCACCTCCAAGGCATGTAGCGTAGAAAGACATGGTTTGTGTCACTGTGCATCAGTCCACCCTGCATTTAGCCATTTGCATGCTGCCCAAAGTAGTAGGTATCTTCTGCACGTTTCTGAAACACAAGGGCTCCAGAAAAACTTGCAGATTCCTACTTTTGTCCACATTTTCAGTCTTTCATCACTCTAATGCCTCTGTATTTTGGTAGTCTTGAAGTATAACAGCAGGGCAAAGAGCACTAAATTGAAGGAGAGCAGCTTATTCTCTTAGGTATCTTCCTTTGAAAATCGTTAACTCTCAGGCTTGGCTGTAAACCTGGAGTAATGGTAATCTTTTCTCTGAGTTTAAACTTAGTTAGGTTACAACTATTCTATAGCAAACCATCTCCAAGGCCCAATTAAAAGCTGAATTGTAATTTTAGGATAATGATCAGGAATGTTGCTGCACTGAAGCTCAGTGATCACTAGATGATCAACAGTGCACTCTTTTGTTATTACTTTAATTCCTGTGAACAGTAAGGACATGCTGACAACACATTATATGATTTTGGTCTCTTCAAAAGACTCAAGAAGAAAGGAGAAAAACTTGATTTGTTGTGTTTCACATACCCAGACAAATATTCATCTTGTCATCAGATTACTTTTTGTGGTAGTCTTTCAAGTTCTACAGACTTGGGTGAGTTTTTATGTAAAATGTTTAAAAAGGCACACTTTCTTAAAGAGGGAGCAGGTTACCAACAAAATCACTAGCAACTGTGTTGTCAGCTTCCATGAAAGTTAGCTCTCTACAATCTTCCCACTTTATTACC
>VYZS01060945.1:7872-20901 GCA_013400695.1 Neodrepanis coruscans
TTCATTACCAGGCCCAAATATAGTCACTAGTAACTTTACCATATACCTTCCTTTAAGATAAAGATTTTAATTGCTTTCTTTTCTTTTAAGAGCTTTGTCTTTTGGGTTTTATAATTTTGTTTCAGTTTATGTGTTACTTGTTTAATGAAAAGCCTGATGATAAAATATTTATATTAAATATTGTTTTGAATACTGAGTACTCACAAATGCAAGTAGAAGAGCTGATTCACTAACTTATAACTAAACTGTAAAATAACTTCACCCAGTTCCTTCTTGAGTACCTTGAGCGTGTTAAGTACATGACTATCCTCACTGCTTAAATATTTAATCCCAGAGTCTCTTTTGAAGTGAATCAACTTGTTCCCTTTACATCAAAAAAGCTGTGAGCATTTCTGGAAACAGTTCAATCCAGGGATGTCTCTAAACAGTCAGTGGGTGAGCTTGTATGAGGTGTGACTCTAACTTACACAGTTTTCTAACAGTATCTTGTAGGCTTTGAGTATATGTAGTGTTATATGATAAAACACTGCAAAGTGTAACAGTTCTTCTTTATTAAAAGTTCTTAATAAAAAACTCTACATTTCTGCAAGTAATTCCTGTTTTTAGAAAGACTTTATGACTTAAAAATGTAGGGAACTCAATGGAACTTAAAACCACTGAACTGGTTTTCAATAATAAATCCTCCTGTGATAAAGTATAAAATAGCTAGTCATTCAGCAGGATGATAATATGACAAAACTATGACTGTTTTCAGGAGACAATAGGTGGCCTGAATTGCAGCTTCATTATTCTTTTAAAAACTATGAAATAATATATTTACAGTTTATCTTCCCACTGATACATCAACTAGTGAACATGATAGAAGCTTTCACATTTATTATAAGGACTACTTCCTTAATGAAGTGCAAAAATGTTTGTGTAATTTGATTCAATCTCTTGAATTAGGTTACAGTTTATCACTATGAAAGCAGGACTTTATTTCTTTTGTTTACACTAAGTTAGTTCAGCCCCAACAGATAAACAGCTTATCATCCTGTAACACCAATCAAAACCAATGTTAACAATAAAAATGATTAAATACTAATAACCAATATACTCCATTAACATGGAATGCATTTTAAAATAAGCAACAGCCACTCAATTTTATTGATGTGTATCTTTTTAATCAACACAGGATCATAAAAAGTACCCACTGCATAAAATAAGTAATGAAATAATAGGTTTGCTTCTCAAAATTACTAAGTATGTAACTCCAATTTATAATTCCTAGCCCCTAGAATATCCATAGAAATCAATTCTATTCATTTCAGTAAGTTAAATACATTCTCAAGTCCTTACAGGACTGAGCTTATCTGGAGAAAATACTTCTAGCTACAGATTTTGTTTCTTGGCAGCGTAATGTGGATATAGTAACAATGATAATTATATTTTAACCATTCACATTACTACATTTTATCAATTGCTTCGTCTCTGAACTACATTTGTCCTCCAAACTGCAGTAATGTATAGAAAACCTTTCAACTCTTTCCTTATTCTAACTCCTCATACTCTTAACTCATATAAAAGGTTCGTGGCTCAAAGAATTTTGTACAGGATGGAAACTGAAATATACTTTCATTGACTCATGCCCACCGCAAGAGAGAAAATAAGGATGAGATTAGAAATTACATCTCCAGATTACCCCTTAAAAAAAGGAAATACAAAACATTTTAATAAAGGAGAGGAGTTATAATTTGTACACAAGAAACAGGAAGCTTAATATCCTTATGTTGGTAAAGAATAATCTGATATCAGATGTGGAATAGGTGTACACAAGTTCCTATCATTAAAGCAAACCTGTTCAAAATAACAATAATAGCAACAATAATTACTGAGATAAATTTAATGTAAAGGTAATGTAATAAATTTAACATGTAAGATGCTTTGAAATGACTTTTTTTAATTGACAATGAAATATCTATAGATATAGCTTTTTTTTAATTGACAAAGATATATCTATAGATATGCATTAATATATAAAGGAGTATTCCTATCGTGTCCTGTGACAGTGATTTCCAAGAGCACTTTATACTCTCATTTTATCTTTGAAAGATACAGTTCCTGAAATAAGTACATGAGACTGTAGTTAGTAGTTCCATCACTTGTAAATTATGGACTCAGTAGGCCAAGCTGCATAAGAATTAAGTCAAGAGTTTTAAAAGCAGGTTCAAAATCTAAATACTGAAGAATGATTATAAAGGAAAAAAAACTGAAAAGTGAAGAGAATTGCTTTTCCAGGACTGTATGAAAAGTAACGGAAATATTCTATACATTATATAGCTACTACAGAAATAAAAATACAGATCACAATGTATATTACACACTCTACTCAGGAATTACAGCTCTGTTTTTCTGATTAATCACAATTAATCACAATTATCCAAATTATTTACGGTTTCAACTTTAGACAACTTAGCCAAGGAAAGATCTGCAGTACAGAGAGATAGGCATATCAAAATTAACTATGATGAGCATTCCAGTTTTGGAAGGATTTCAAGATTTTATCTAGATAAACCTGAAATGTCAGTACACCTGTCTAAACCTACACCAAATTCTTTCTTCTGACTACATCATTTGTAATGTAGGCAGATTTTAATTCCCTGGACAATTCAGGCAGTTCTTAATCTACTGTTATTAAACATTTCTCATTTTGTCACACATTCAAAGGTCCTACATTTATTTAAATAAACATAAGACTATCTTTCGTGAGGTGAGGAGTCTGCTATAAATCTGGGAGCATCCTATAAATTGACCCTAAAGACAGTCATAGGTAATATTTATGAATCTTGCAATAAAATGGACAGAATATCAACCAAGAGGTGATCCCCATTTCTTCTATTTATATTTCCTTAAAAAAATCGGGAATATTATTCCTTTTTTCTCTTTTATTTTCCTTGCATATATTGTCCCTAAATCTCAGTTTAGTCCCTAAGTACATCTATAAAGTGAATCCATTCTAAATGACGATGCAATATTCTCTGCATGTGTTTTCAGATTGGATCAGTGATATAATATATTTTCAATGGTTTCTTAACTTGACCTCCTACAAAAGTATATAGTCCTGAAATATCATGAGAAATCCCAGCATACAGTTTTATACCAATATTATTTGCATACATAAACAATGCATGCCGAACCAGTCTTTTAGAAACTAAGATTTCCACCTTTAAACTTATATTTCTATATTATGCAGCACATTTCAGAAAAAAGAAAATTTTCAAGTAAAATGCATTAAATCATAGCATTGTGTATCCTAGATATACTTAATAATTGCAGATGTCTTTACTTAAAGAGCATTAAATAGCACATAATTGTTTGTGTGATCACTCATACTTTTTTGTAGGCAGGAAGGAAACTTAGTTATTATACTCAGATTATTAAATCAATCAGAAAGCTTAAAAAGAAGTTGTTATCAAAAAAGAAAAAAAAAAAGAGAGAGAGAGAAGCGGGAGGAAGCACTTAACAGTCTGGTAGTTTTATATTTTTCTGCTTAGAGCTATATCCTAACAGGAAATTCAAATTTCACAAACTTCTCAAACAAAGAATCATCTTTAAGGCCACAAAGATGATTAATGGATTGGAACACCTGAAATATCATGAGAAGCTGAGAATGCTGGGACTGTTCAGCCTGGAAAAGATTCAGGGGCATCTTACTAATGTGTATGAAAACAGTAAAGAAGATGGAGACAGACTCTTCTCAATGTTGCCCAACAAACAAAAACTGAAACACAGAAAATTCCACTGAAAAGTAGAAAAAGGCCCAACATTATTTTGAGAGTTAGAACAAGTTGCAAAGAGACATCATGGTGTCTCTATCCTCAAAGATACTCAAAGAATTTTAAGTGAACACAGCCCTGAGCAATCTGCTCTGTGTGATCTTACTTTGACTAGGGGAGGTTAAACAAAGTGACTTGCAGTGGTGCCTCAACTATTCTGTGGTTTAATTAATACACAGTGAAAATATGGCCCATAAGCAGCAAGAATTTTCTTGTATCAACCAGCATGGTAGCACATAGCAGTGGCGCCTACGTCACCTATTGAAGTTATAGAAGGTTTTTTTTTTGGTAGGGCTTTGACAATAGTTTTTGTACTTATTTACCATATAAATGTAAAAATGTTCATTGTTTTGAACAGCATAAAATCAGATTGTAAATCTAGCTTTATACTTGCCTGTCGATAAAATGCTGGAATGACTGTCATTACTGCTGCTGCTACAATGCTCTTTATCTTTCCTGAACCTTTGCATACCTCATGGAACACCAGACCCTAGAGCTTGCTTCTATCAGTATTATTGTTTGCATTTTTTGTGCTGTTTGAGACTCAACACCACCACAAGGGGAAAAAAATCATACCATCCCTTCTGTTGTGGTAAGCCGCATAATGTGAAACCAGTCCAAACTTAATACTGATTGCATTTAAACCTTTCCTCTTTTGCAAGAAACTCACATATCATTACCATCCTAAAATAATTTGATGAATGATAATCTTACATATGCCTATTTTCTTTAATTTTGAAATATTTTCTTCTGGGTTTTTTAATCATCATTTTAAAAAGATCTGCATCTGTTTTTGTGGGCTCATATTCTTAGAAATTGGATCTGTGCTTTTAGTACCAAATATTTTTATTGTTAACTTGTTATGACCAGCTTTAAAGGACTAGAGAGGAATTGGATCCTTTAGGCATTAGTTGTGGTTTTAAACTGCTTTCTTAAAATAAAAAATCAAGAGGTGATCTGCTCTTAGATAGTAACTGTAACACAAACCCCTAAATGAATACTGTTGACAAGGTTTCTTTTCCTGTCTCCCTCTTTTTGGCTTCCTTATTTGTCTCTGACTTCTTTCATCTCCTTTCTACTTTTCATGTGCATTTTTTTTCTTTGATATTTTCCCGCCTTACTTCCCCCAAATAATTCCTCTTTGCTTCTGCAATTTTTGATCTCTCCCTCATAAACATGAACTTTCTTTCTCCACATAGATCCCATCATTATTGTGATGTTGCATTCACTCTGCACCATCTCTATTTTCTGCACTAAATTTTATCCTGTAAATTCTATTATGTAAAGTATTTTAATCCCAGTTCTTCTTTTTTTTTTTGCTGGTCACACCTGCTTGCCTGACTCTTTCCTATGCTCACCTATGCTCTCAGTCTTGTCCCTCCTTCCCTCTCCTTATTTTATACCTCTCTCCTACCAATCTCTGTTGTCTGACTTAATTTTGTCACTCCTTTTAATCTTAAGTCTTTTTAAAAAAACTGTAAATTTCAGATAAAATATTTCTGGCTATGTGTCTCTCTCACCATGTAAAGCAGCTCTTGAGCCTCAGGCCAAGAGGCACAGACCCACTTTTGTTTACTGAGCTAAACTTTCTTTGCTTTCCTCCTTCCTCCAGATAAAGCATTTATATCTAAAATTCTGGTATGTGGTGTTTCCAAATTACCATTTTTTTTGAGAATGTTAGTTATCTATGACCAAAACCATGCTAAGGACCATGCTCATACTTAGACATGTGATCATGGGCACGTACTCAAACATCCACCCATGTATCCAGTCCCCAGGATCTTCATCTCTATTTGAATCTGTCTGGTTAATTAACTTTCCTTTGCCTTAGAGAAAATCAGTACTAGAGACTGTCATGGGTCAGAGAATGGAAACTGTTTCTCCCCTTCCTGGCTCGGCCCCGTTTGGAGCCCCGCAGGCTGGAGCAGGGCCCGCCCCAGGTGCAGCCCGGTGGGCACGCTGCGGCGGGCAGCATCCGATGAGCTCTCGCTGGACCGTGGGGGGTCCGGGGGAGAGGGCATGGGCCTCGAGCCAGGGCGGCCCGATCCGCGTCTCTCCTCTCGGGCGTAGCGCCGGGTGGCTGGGGGAAGCCCCAGGCCCCGAGCGAGGGCACGCCCAGAGCCTGGCAGTGGCGCCGCAGCAGCACAAGCACAGCTCGGTGCAGCACGGCCGTGGCAGCCCTGCGGCGGCGGCAGCGGCAAGAGCTGTGGCAGCGGCAGTGGCAAGAGCGGCGGCAGCGAGAGCTGCGGCGGCGAAAGCTGTGGCGGTGAGAGCTGCGGCAGCGGCGGCAGCAAGAGCGGCTGCCCCGGCGTGGGAACAGCGCAGGTCATGAGTCAGAGTGGCGAGTGCGTGGACCGACCGCATGGCCAGTGTGGGGCCGGCTGAGGCTGCACCGGCGGTGTGTGGAGGCAGCGCCAGCAGCAGCAACAGCCTGGCAGCGGCACCAGCCCGGTGGCAGCAGCCGCATGGCGGCCAAATGGCAGCTGCCATAAGCGGAAAATGCCCCCCCGGCATGCATGCCATTTCCGGACGGCTGCGGCGTTTCCCATGAGCTGCTGCGTGCACGGGGCGGGCCCTCCGGGCGCTGACCAATCACAGGAGAGNAGGTTTCTAACTTTCTTGAGTGTTTTTCTTCAGTAAACAGCCGAGCAGAAGCTCACGCTGCTGGAGAGCCCTCAGATCGGCCGTGTGCTTCCTCTAATTACCCCGGCTTCTCTCCAGGAGCCCAGAGAGAGACAAGCACTATTTCCAGAGCGTCCTCATCCCAACACAGGCCCTGGGAAACTTAATTTGTCTGTCTTGTTGCACTTTATTTGTCGGGTTTTGTGTGTGCGTGAAATAAACTGTGATATTTGTGTGTTTTCTTCATTTTGGGTGTGTCTGTGGCTTCTCTCGGAATCTCTTGTCCAAAACTGCTAAATTTGTGGTAAAACCACGACAGAGACTGAGCCATGCAAATCAGTGTGAAACAATTGGGGAAGAAGGGGAAGCTCAAGTGAGCTTTGCTAAAACAGGTGTCTGAGTTTAACTGATCTGCAAGATGAAGAGAGAGAATGCGGCAGCACCAAGCTTGACTGTTGGGTTCCTCCATCTTCAGGTGACTTCATCTCCTCCCTGCAACACAGCCTATCTTAATTTAACTATGTCTAAGAGCAAGTAACTGTTAGGAGATGTAGCTTTCAAGAGAAAATAGCAGTTTGAGAAACAGATTGTTACAAGGCTTTACATTAGTATAAGACCTCAGGAGACATATCAAAAATAGAATTTCAGGATGAAAAATTAAGAAAGACGTGCATGCAGCATGGAATTATTTTAACTAACTCGGTTTCTTCAGGCAGCTATATTCATGATGACATTATCTAATGAAGCAAAGCAGCAAAAAAAATCAGACGATATCTGATCTATTAAAAATGAACAGGGAGATTATTGTCTAATGATAGGTAATTCGTGTTTTAAAAGGGTTTTGTTTATAAAGTAAAAGAACAGGGGAAAAAATTCTCAAGTATTATTATTTGTTCAGTTATTTGTATTTTAAAGTACTGAGCTGCCACAATTTCCATTACACACAACATGTTTCTCTAGCAGTAATGTGACATTAGGGAAACTCTTTTGTGATATTTAGGTGTTGGTTTCCTAGACTGTTAATTTATTAACAAGTTGATATAAGCCATGAATTCAAACACTTGCCCATGTGAAAGTGTTTCTAGTGATCCTACCTGTTGGCGGGATGATTCCAGGAGACATTAGGCCTGGGACAGAATGTGGCATGATATGAGAATTCTCTGGGGAGGTGACACTTTGAGTCCTCTTAGGAGGCCTTCCAGGTCTAGAACTGAAACAAACAAACAAAAAAATTCTTACAATTAAGCTGTTGTCTTACACATCATTTCAAAGTTGTTTCAAGTGGTAACATGGACTGTAAATAAATTTGTTTCAAGGACGGTTGCTTTTGCAGTTAGATGTAATAGACTTCCATCACTAATTAGATTACATGCTGAATTCATTTTCCTCATTGAAGATCAGCCGCTCTTGATGCATAATTCATAGCCTGCACCTCGTTACCTGCTTCTTCATATTAATATCTATACACAGTTTGAATTGCCTCGTTTGCATATGCTAAAGTTCTGCATGCAGCCTTCAGCACAAAAATTATGCACTAACTTGTAATAATTATTACAGTCAGCCTGCTATTGATTTATGAGACTTTTAAAAACCAAATATGTGTAGTACTTGTAATGAATGATATTTTAAGGTTCTTCAGGAAATTAAAAGGCAATGGCTGCCTAAGGAAATGTTCTGCTTGTTTGATTTAATACTACAGTTAGCTGGGAGGTGGAATGAAAGAGTGATTCAGACCTATAGCACATTTTTCGATGATATGTTTTATTACTTCGCACTGCTAGCCTGATATCTAGATGATAAATGACAATACATATCTAATGTGTGAAAAGGTCTTGCAATTTCTTTATTTTTTGTCATTTAAAACATAAGTCAAGTTATCATTTAACCCTTCTACTCTATTCTATTTAAAGTGAAAATCTCACTAAGACACCTTACTTTAAATATACTACTTTATGTCAAAAAGGACTCAGAATTATTTGCAAGATATTGTTCAGCAACCGCCATCATAGCAGCTTACATCTGCATACATTTCCAGTATGGAAAACTAAAGGGCTTTAGGTTAAAGCACTTCTTGTCTTTTAAAGGCTCATACACACAACTTTCCATCTCCTGGACTGTGTAAGTAGCATACAAATTATATATGAATTACAATAAAAATATGTATTATCCACTTACATGCAAATATGTACCTGCTACATATAATGCATATCCAAAGGCTTGTATTCTTATGTACTGATCATAGTACAGTACTACTGCAACATCCTATAACTGCTTATTTAGGGGACATTGAGGAATAACTTCACAGAATATGGAGATGTGCTGTTCTGAAACTGCAGTATTAACATTTGAAGTTCTTCATTTGTTTCAAAACAAGAAAGAAAAGAAAGATGGGTGAGAAATATTTTGCTCCTTAGGTCATCATGCTAAGAAAACTCTAATCAAAGATAATAGCATTTTTAGCTATGCGGGGAGCGCAGAATGAGGCAGGTAATAAAATACCTCTGTTTTCTGTTCATATTTGTTCTCCTTGTGTTTGAAACTGCCTTTTTTTTCTTTTTGGCACCTTCTACAACCTAACTTTAATAAACCAAAAACAATCAAAGCACCAAGCATTTTCTTGAAGTTTAATGACTCAAGGCATTGAGTCATTAACTTTAACTGATCATTAATTCTTAACTTAATGTCCTGAGCTGAGGTCATTACTAAAATCATGAGCTTGGTAATTTCAGATTGGTTTGGGATTTTTGATTTTCTTTAATACAAACAAAATTGTCATATATTCAAAAGTATAAGGAAAACAGTTGTAGAAACAGAACACTGTCTTATGCCAGCTCACAAAACAAAATTAAGTATCTTCTGGTTTTCCTTGAAATTTCCTTTGTGATTTACAATAGAAATAAAAACATCATGAGTATGCATAAAACTGAAAAAAAACATTATAGACAAAAATTATCTGATTTAAATGGAGTGTTTCTAATATATTCACCCACAAAAAATGCCTCTGTGTAAGAAAAATGTAACGGTTTAATTTAAGTACCTATGATGCAACACTGTTCTCAGACCACTGCAGTGTTATGAGTATTGGAGGGTCTTATAACAAAACACAAGCAGGGTTCTGTGGCACAATGTATCAATTACTTCCAGGTCTTTAAAAAAAAGAAGTTCACACCTGCGAAGACTCTCCCAAGTAGAACCATAGTGGAGCCTGAATGCTTACGTCTGAATGCTTATTTTGAGGAATAAAACCACCCCTCTTCAAAGCCTAAGAGAAAATAGTAATGGGTCAAATCCGTAAACAAAGGTCAGCAGCAAATTATAGGTGATTGATACTGAAATATCCAATGTAGAACTCTTCCTTTGATCACCTTCTACAATCAAGTCAATTCTGCTACTCTATACAAAAGGGCTGTCACTGAGAGCCATAAATGAGCCCAGTAACACAACTCTATCTCATAATTTATCCCAAACTTAATTAACAAATTAACAAATAAGTGTTTTCACAAAGTCCTAAACTCCCAATTCCAATCCTACTAACAATGTTAGTAGATGGTTGGGCACTGGAACCAGCACCAAGTCTGGGAAGATTTCAAGAAGCGATTGATGATACTCTCAGGTGTGACTCTTGGGAATAGTCCTGTGCAGGACCAGGAGTTGCACTCAATGATCCTTGTGGGGCCCTTCCAACTCAGGATACTCTATGATTCTATTTAAATGAAATTTCTGAGAAAGAAATCACTTTAATCCTGATATAATTTTTAAGTCTACTCTAAAAAGGCCTTTACAAATTTAAGAAATGTTTCTTTCTTACAACCAGACAGAAAAACACAGTAAGACACATTAAGAATTATTTCTTAACGCCTAGAAGATCTGGTTTGGAGTCACAGTATACAACACAATACATAAGTAAAATGAATAAATCTAACTGTCCTCAATAACTGACTAAATAACAATACTTGATTAAGTTTTTTTTTATATTATAGATTTGTTTCATTAACCAAACCACTAACTTGACATACTACCATTTTATAAGATTTGTTTAAAAATGGTAAGAATTGCAAGAATTTCATATGAATCATTACCGAAGCTGTGGGGAAAATGACATGAAAAAAATTACTTTTAAAAAATAGTAACTTTGATTCAAATTGAAAACTTGCATGTTGTTTTGTAGTTCATTAACACTATCATAGCTATTTGATAAACTTTTAAAAAAACATCAAAAGTATAGCAAATTAGTTTAACTACCATAAGCAGGATAATAAAAATAGCATAATGAATCATTTTGTTGGTGTTTTTTGTAAACTTGTGTATAGTAAAAACCTACTTATTTTCAGATTAGAGAAAGTTCATTTTCATTCCAGAATAAGAAGCCTGCTTCAAAATACTCATGAATTGATACTCATTTTGTATCATTTTGAAAAAACACTGGTTCTTCTGAAGCCACATTCGACTTCTTACGGAAATGCTAATTGTCTCAATGGGTAAACTACTCAAAGATGACCTGTTTTGATTCTGAAGGTGTCTGAAGTCTGGATTTTTTACAGGTAAGATACACAGTATGAAGTGCTAAAGGCCCAAAAGCCAACCTAAGGCTTGCAAATACCTAGGGTCATAGCACAGAGAAGTAAAAGAGTCTTTTAGGACTCCACAGGAACACACTAGAAGAAACAGCCCTACATCTGCAAGTCATAGCTGGTCTTCCTCTCTACTATTGCATTCTTTGAAGAGTAAACTAGAGAGAGCAGAAATTAGACAATTTCAACAAAGATTAAAGGAAGCCACAATGATTAATCATTTTAAAGACCTGGAGAAAAGGCACAGTCCTTGCTTACCCACTAGAAAAATATACAACAGATTCCCTGGCACTCTGCTCTTAGAAATATAAGTTAGATATTTTCCTCTCTAAAACTGAAGTTCTCATATATGAGGTAACATGTTGAAGAAGAAAATGAAAGCTTTCTACAGGACCACATACAACAATAGTAGTTGTTTTTAAAGTGAAGCATCTAAATGTATTTAGTCCCATGAAAACCTGTCTGCCTTCTATATGCTTGTGTAAGTTTGTGTCACAATTTTCAGACTTCTTTCAAATCTTAGAAGACATTCTCACAGACAGCTGAGCTTTACTTTTGTAGACAATTATCACGATTTACAATTACAATATACCATTATATGAATGGGGAACTAATGGTGCAGATTGGTGAATATTAGAAGTCTCAGATATTTTATTTATTAGCATCAGTTAATTAGATATCCAGAACACTTTCCAAAACAACTGAAAAAAAAATCCATCAATTTTTGGCCAGATTTGTATTTCATCCCTTCAATTCACAAATACATCCACGAATTCTGCAGCTGTAGCATTTTTGTCTTTGAAGAAAAACGGTGTGTATGTCCTGAACTGTGACTGGCATGAATAGTACGAAACATGAGAAGCAATTGAGAATATATTCTCCAAAAATATGGTTATGTTTTAGTCTTTTGATCAACATATATTAGTCTTACATTCTTCCTGTGTTACCAAGTCTAGACAACAATATATGGGTAAATTAAAGAATAAAAAATAAAAGAATTGATGTTTCTTATCAGTTAAACTATTGTGCTTTGATAATATTTTTAAAATTTTATATAATTCCAATTGCATTATCAAGTAGGAACTTGTTCCTGGAAGTCACTTTGATAGTGCAAAACAATTAAAAGCAGACAAAATCAACAGAAAACCTAATCCTGCACAATCACACAGAAAGAGACGAAGGGAGAATAGGTATGGGCTTATCTGCTGGCCTTAAAAATAACCAGACTGCATTCAGCTCTTTTCACTATCTGCCAGAAGACAGATACGACTTTAAAATTTACTTCTCTCATCCTTGAACGCTTTAGATATGTAGACCTCCCACTGATATCTGTTAGTTGTGCACCAAGGAAGGCACTGGTTCCAAAACAGCTGAAACTCTTCATGAGTAGCATGTGACCTCTCAGAGTATGTTACTAGCATTTTATAGATGACTAATTGCATGGCAAAATCTATACGACAAAACTAAAAGAGTGTTCAACAAAGTTGAGATAATACTGTGATTTTCTTTCTCAAGTCTTGACTTTGAGTAATAATTGCAAAACATTAACCATAGATGAACAAGGTTTCAATCTTTAAAATTATCTTTATTCAATACATGAAGTACCCCTCAAGAAAACTGGAAGTCTGACCAGCCTTTCCAGTCAAAATTAATAATTTCAGGGCTGGTTTTCTACAGTTACAGTTTCATTTTTAACCTTGTCTGTAAAAGCAAGTTCAGTGCACAGAAATGTTATCCTCATCTGTAACTGGGTAAACATGATGGAATGAAATTGCCATTGGCCAGGCAGTTTTAGAATTAGTAATATTAGAGGGTGGCAGGGAGAGTCACATTCCAGAGGTGATAGGCAGCAAATCTGTAACAAGCATTTGGTGTATTTATTTAATTTATTTTTATGTTCTTAGAACTGCTTAGAACAGCTTTGAATATCAATACAAATTTTAGCTACATCAGCATTTATGCATCTCATTTAGGTGTTCTCTGAAAATCTAGCCTTTATTTGTTTCTCAGTTGTTCTCAGT
>VYZS01060946.1:0-19504 GCA_013400695.1 Neodrepanis coruscans
ATCCAGTTCCTTGGAGTGAAGTGCAGGGATGGATGCCATCAGATTCTAACAGAGGTGATCAATAAAAATCACAGGCATGTTTTCACCAACGAACAAGAAAGAGACCAAATCATTCCTAGGTTCTGTCAGTTTCTGGAGATGCACGTTCCTGAATACAGCAAGATCATGAGCCCTCTCTACCTCGTGACACGGATGAAGAATGCTTTCAAGTGGGGCCCTCAACAACAGCAAGCCTTTGAGCAGATCAAGTGAGANTCTACCTCGTGACACGGATGAAGAATGCTTTCAAGTGGGGCCCTCAACAACAGCAAGCCTTTGAGCAGATCAAGTGAGAAATTGTTCACGCAGTAGCCCTTGGACTGCTCAGGATGGAGCCAGATGTCAAGAACATGCTGTATTGTGCTGCTGGGGATAGTAGTTTGTCCTGGAGCCTGTGGCAGAAGGTGCCTGGTGAGACCCAAGGTAGACCACTTGGATTCTGGAGCCGAGGTTACAGAGGATCTGAGGCGAACTACATGCCGATAGAGAAAGAGATCCTCGCAGCCTATGAAGGGATCCAAGCAGCCTCGGAAGTGATAGGCACTGAGGGACAGCTCCTTCTGGCATCCAGACTACCAGTCCTAGGGTGGATGTTCAAAGGGAAGACTCCTTCCTCCCATCATGCCACCGACGCCACCTGGAGCAAATGGATTGCTTTGATAATTCAGTGCATCTGTATCAGAAGTCTCAACAAACCCGGGATTCTAAAGATCATCAACAATTGGCCTGAGGGTGAGAACTTCAACCTGGTGGACGATGATAAGGAAGAAAAAGTGACCCAAGCAGGGAAACACCACCCTACAACCAGCTTCCAGACGATGAGAAGCAATGCGCTCTTTTCACTGATGGTTCCTGCTGTCTAGTAGGAATAAACCGAAGGTGGAAAGCTGCTGTACGGAGCCCAGCACAGAAGCCACTGATGGTGGTTCAAGCCAGTTCGCCTGTGCAGCTGGCTCTGGATATTGCTGAGAGAGAGAAGTGGCCAAGGCTGTACCTGTACACTGATTTGTGGATGATTGCCAATGATCTGTGGGAATGGCTAGATGGAAGAAAACCAACTGGCAGCACAGAGGCAAACCCATCTGGGCAGAGAACATCTGGAAAGACATCTCTGCCAGGGCAGAAAATCTGGCTATCAGAGTCTGACATGTGGATAGTCATGTACCCAAAGCTGGGCCAATGAAGAAAACGTCAACAACAGCCAAGCAGGCAGGGCCACCCACATCAAAGTGTCACAGGTGGATCTGGACTGGCAGCACAAGGGAGAGTTGTTCCTAGCCAAATGGGCCCACAATGCTTCAGGCCACCAGGGTAAGGATGCCACCTTCAGATGGGCATGAGATCCAGGGGTGGATCTAACCAAGGAGGTTATATCCCAGGTGATCCACAGTTATGAGACCTGTGTTGCAATTAAGCAGGCCAAGAGGGTGAAGCCCCTTTGGTATGATGGGAGATGGTCAAAGTGTAAATATGGAGAAGTCTGGCAGGTGGAGTACATCACCCTGCCCCAGACCTGACAAGGTAAGCGCTATGTGCTTACCATGGTAGAGACCATGACTTGCTGGCTGGAGACATACCCTGTCCCACATGCCACTGCTCGAAATACCATCCTGGGCCTTCAGAAACAGGTTTTGTGGTGAGATGGTACACCTGAGCGAAGTGAGTCTGACAATGGGACTCATTTCAAGAATAGCCTAGTTACCACCTGGGCTAGGGAACATGGGATAGAGTGGGTGTTCCATATTCCGTATCACGCACCAGCCGCTGGAAAGATTGAGAGATGTAATGGGCTTCTCAAGACCACCTTGAAAGCATTGGGCAAAGGAACCCATGAAAACTGGGACCAACACTTAGCTGAGGCTATGTGGATGGTCAGCACCAGAGGCTCTGTCAACCGAGCTTGTTCTGCCCAATCTGAACTGCTCCATACCACAGATGGAGATAGGGTCCCAGTGGCACACATAAGAAGCTTGTTAGGAAAAGCAGTTTGGGTCAACTCTGCTGCAAATAGAGATAAGCCCATTTCATAGGATTGTCTTTGTGCAAGGATCCAGATACACATGGTGGGTAATGCAACAAGATGGAGTAACACGGCGTGTACCTCAGAGCGACATAGCCCTTGCATAGAGACACCCATGAAGGTCTGTGCTCATATCAGCATACTTGTATATGTGTCTGAATGTCTGTATATGTGTATATACCTGTAGAGTTTAAGCTTTGTATGTTTGAACAGGGACATAGGGGAGAAGAGTTATTTTTAGGGGTGGATAATACGGTGGTTTGGGGACCGAAGAGGAAGGCAGGAAGAAAAATAACTCCTTTCCTCTCCCCAGATTGGTTAGGGGCAGGGGTAGCCCGGCAGAATACCAGGCTGGGCTGGGGAGGGGATACTTCTTTTCCTCTGTTTCCCATAAGACCCTGGGGTTGGGGGATACCTGGGAAAGGAGGGTAGAGACTCCCCAGATCATGCTGAGAGCTCTGGGGGAGTGGACTGAGACTATAAGAGAACCCGTGGACCAGCCCTCTGCCTCTTTTGGTTGTGCGGCAAGGGGCAGAGCACTCCCCCTCAGCACTGCTCGCCCAGAAACCAGCATGACTCCCGCTGCTCCCGCCTCCCCCTGCGGACTACTGAGGTTGCTGGGCACTGTTTTCCAGATGAGAAGACCCCTGAGGACCACCCCCCAAGATGCTGCAGCCCCCCTGGAACAGGGCAGTATCTCCTCTGAAGCTCTGGTTCATGTGCCCCATCTCTAAACCTCTCCCATGTTCCTGAGGGTCCCCCTGTCCCTCTCAGTTCCTGGACTGGGCACTGCTAACCCATCCTCACTGCGAGGGCTTTTCTCCCTGGCCACAGCACCCACCATTTTTTTCTCTGCTCGTACATGGCTCCTTCCCCTCCAGATTCGTCCCTACTGGCACACAGCGCCCTCTTACTGGCGGGAATGGAGTAACTCCACCCACTATGCTCCCGAGGGGCTCCTGGGGAGTAATTGAAGCTCCTGCACCACAGTACATTGCAACTGCTGGGGGCATAAGGGACAGCTGTGTTTTCCAAGGACGTAGATTATTGGGTTGGGTTTTTTTTCCCTTTGGTTCACCACTTCAATAACAGATTCATATTGGTACATTCATATCCACATCCTCACACCAATCCATACTCACATCCCCTCATGTGTTCAATAAATTGCTACCTTTTCTATACGTCTCTTGTCTGTTGATAACACCTAATATTGTCCTAAACCAGGACAGCATATTACTGAAATAATCAATATTGCAAGTGTTAGAATGCTAATCTGTAGCTTCTGTGTTGAAAGCACTGCTGTTTAAATTTACAAAACACAATAATTTTAAGGGAGAGTCATATTCCAGGATAATGAAGATATTAAAACACCCAGCTAAATATAACTACTCAATTTGGTAATATTTTGTTCACAGAACTTAATTATATTATATAGTCGATGCTGACAAATTCATTAACTTTGTTTATTTGTTCAACACATAGCGTGGGAGAACTTGCAATGCATTATGGATTGACTAAATCTATAAAGAGTCAGTTTATACTGTGTCTTTGTTTCCTGGAGGTGTATTATTTGTAGCTTTTAAAATATATTCATCACAGTTTGGTTTCTACTTATCTATTTCTTAGTTTCTATCTTAAAGCAACTGTGTTCAAAAATATTTATCTTTCTAAAATAATAGAATAAGTTAGATCATAAAGGATATTTATAGACTTTCTGCTTATATTGCTTTTTTGATGGGACCTTCTTCTCTGATACTTTTGACTTGTTCTAGCTCGTAATCTTCTAAGGTTTCCTGGACTTCAAATTTCTTTGATGTTGTTTCACAAAATGTTGTGCTGGTTCTTTTTCTGTATTTCAACAACAAAGACCCAAACATTCTTAAGAAATTATAACTATGTAATTAACATTGTAGAACTAGAGTCCTGCCTAACTCTCACTGAAGTAAGATGATTAAGGCTACTGGTGTTCATTCCTTGGGTTCTTTAAAAATACATGAACAAATAGTAATTCTTTGCACTGTTTATGTGGTTGTATAAGATTGCTTTGTTTAGTTGTATAACGTAGTCCAAATTTTGGTGAAATTTTAATTCTTTCAGAAGAAATTTTCGTTTTTCTTCCTCTAAATATTTAGATTCCATAAAAAATATTTCAAATTACACTGTAAAGTAAAAGCTGGAAGTTCTTACTTAGGGTTTCAAACATTCTAAATATTTTAAAAAAACAACATGATGTCTTTATTAGTGATATTTTTAGGTAAAATTAATTCAAGCTATTAATTTTTACATAATATTTTATGCATCTTATTTCAGCTTATTTCATCTTCCTTTTTTGCTTAATGTCTTGATTTATTTATTTATTGCTTCTGAATTTTTATAAACATTTAAGAGTTCTATAAAAATGGTAACTGAATGTTCAGAAAGTTATTTTAAGTTACCTAACTGAATCACATTTCAATTCATCACTGGCTTGTACACGTGGGAAATAAGGTTTTGGCTTCCTAAGAAGGTAATAAGTAGGAAAGAAATTAAATACTCTGAGCTTCTCAGATCCATGCAACTAATAGGCCATAGAGATAGCTCTACTTTCCACTACCTTTTTCTGCAGTTTTCCAAGAGTCTATAAATAAACAAAAAGTAGATTTATTATGCACTTTGAACAACAGACCTCACATTAATCCAGCACCATGATTGGAATATTTAAATTTAAAATAGGAAACTTAAGTACTGAAGAATATTAACATCAGCAGCACAAGACAGCAAATATGTTGTCACTAGCTATAGATATTTAAAGATTTGAGTCTAATTTTAACAGATGCTGATGATCCGAGGAATGAATCTAAATTCTGAAAGAAGTATCCAAGAACTTATTTTGCAAAAGTAATTTTAACGCATTATTATTGTACCAAAATACTGCATTGGTCTTTACTTATCGGCATTTTTCTTCAGTTTTTTTGCAAAAATATGTTGATTCTTCTTGGTGCTCTGGGAATATTGCATCAATTTAGGGGCTGAAATTGGACTTTGAGATAATAATGTTTACAAAGACATTTCCTTATCATTAACAAAAGAGGAATCTCTCTATGATAGATAAAAGTCTAGCCTTGTAGATGGAATATTTGACAAGGTTGTAAATCTGGAATTTGGACTGATTATAGAATGTGCAACTGAAAGAATTTTAATCTCTTTAACAATTAACTGCCTGAGCAATCTTTGTATACCAGCTATGTCAGAAGACAGCTTGTTAATAAGTGAATATTTTTTCCACCCTTTCCATTTCATCTTGTAGAACACTTTCCATTGAAACAAGGTACTTGAAGCCTTATCTTTCAAGACATTTGAAACAGAAATAGACATAGCTGAGAAAAGAGAAGAGGGGAAGAATAGCATAGTGAATATGAGATTATCAGTAGCACCAAGATAAGTAAATCTATCACTACATAAGCAAAATTGTCATTATATCTGTTATAGTGTTAACATGGTTTCCAGCGATATTAGCGGCATTAATGCTTTTCTCTCTTGACCATTATTTTCTGTTGTTGTGTCTGCACTCATTTTTTTCTTATGTATTCTTTTATAGTTAGTAGTTTTCTAGCAGTGATTTTTTTTAAGATAATAACAGCTGGAAACTTTTGTTAATTAGGTCATATTGTGTTTCACAGTCTGGAAGAACACATCTTCCTTTTTACTAATTTGTTTTATAAAACTATTACAAAGTCTTTGCTAAAGTCTGGCCTCACCCTCCATTCATGGTGTATCTGAGTATGACAAAAAGACCATTTAATCTCATTCACAGATCATCTTATGGTGCCCATGGCAACTTGTAGCCTCCAAACGACAGCTCCAACAGCAGCCTCAGATGAACGCTGGTCAGAAGTGGTTTATTTCTAATCAAAATGCTCTACATGATGTTGAGATATGTAAAGGGCAGTTGGCAATTCCTTTTGATATGTCTTTATCTCAAGAATCGAGACGTCCAAAATGGAATAATGTTGGTATTAGTGTCAGTTGTCAGCTGGAAGAGCAGTGAGCTTACAACAATAAAGATTTTGAAATGCACAGATGAAGAGAAGAGAAACAAAGATGAAACCAAATGTAATAAGGACAGAAAGGAAAGCAGCTTTGAAAAGGTATGCAGTCTAAACTAACTAACAGCAATAGAAGGTGACCCTAGTGTTTTATTTTCCATTTATTTTTATTTCTACAGTTTCTGTATCATCAAGTAATTTTGAGTAGTGCTGTTTGAAGATTTTTAACAGGAACCGAAGTTGCTTCATTCTTTGTACAGTAACAAAACATACCAACAATAAAAAAGATCAAATTAGACAATAAAATAATAAATTTTATTTGATGAATCTAATGTAGATACCCACATAGAGACTTTAAGCTATAATAATGAGTTGCAAAGAGATTTATTACAACAAATTTAAAGGTTAATGAAAACAGTGATGTACACTGAAGAGATGCTCATTAGAAGAAATTACTGTTAATTTAATTCTAATACTGATATTAACTTACTTGGAAATTTCCAAGTACATTCTTAAGAGACTGATGGTACAATCAATCATTTAATAGATAACAGACTTTTTGAATATGTTTTTTTTTTTTTTTAATATAATATCCATTGAACTGAACTGGAAAACAGAAGTCTTTTTCAGAATAATTTTTTTGTCTTACAGAAAGCAGAAAGCTGTCTGGGTCTTGGAGCATTTTACTGAAACAAACGTTTGAGTATTGCTTCTGATAGAAATAATTTTTCACGACATAGTTTGGTGTAAGGAAGACAACAGGAACAAGTATCTACAAGAAGGCTAAACAAAAGTGAAAAGGGATACTTTTTCTTGCAGCCCTCAATTAGATCTACAGAAATGTCATACTCCATTCCTTGAACAATTTGTATAGATGTTAATGTGTTTCTCTCAAAATAAATAGCATTACTGTCAGCGTCCTATATTCAAGCAGGGTCCAGGAACACACAGACGCACCAATATGATGCAAAGTCAATTCCCTTTATTCTCTGTATCCTATTCCCCATATCTCTACTTTCAGCTACATTTATAAGTTTCCAGTTCCACACACGTGTCCACAAACTGCCCGATTGGTCTCACAGCATATGCACAAGTTGCTTACACCTGAAGTCACCCTTTGATTGGCTATAGTCATAAATGCTGGCTAATACTAAGACTTTATTGCTATAGTAACCTTTAGTGCTATTTTTACCAGCAAAAGCTGTTTACTGCAGTTTCACGTTCTTTCTCATGTCCTTGCGCTCAGGCCCTTATCTATAGCTCAGCTTTGAGATTTGTTTGCTGGACACACTCTGTCTCTGTCCCACGGCCCTTGTCTCATCCAGCACATTACAGTGCTTGAGCAGAGACTAGCAACAGAAGGCATAAAGAAAAGTCCTTCTGTGTTTGCAGTATTGTGCTGAACCTGTAAAAGTTAAATAGTTGAGCAACCTTACTAGTTCTGCACAGCCACTGGAGCTTTTGCCTTCTACTTGAATGTGATATGAAACCTCTCCTGTAACTGCATCAGGTTTGCAAAATAAGTATGACATCTAGAACTGTGAATGGAAGTGAAACAATCGCATAGGACTATAAGAAAAGGGAACATAAGGAAAACTAAAAGTGCAAGCCATTAACCTGAAACTTAACAGATCTCTCTCTGGTCTTGGGTGCAGACATATATTTATGTGATTGTTCCATGCTGGCCAGTTATCTGTAAAGGAAATTAGTATCTTAATTCAAAATATGAATCTAGACTGTTTAATTTAAGGGGATAACCTCTTAGTACATGGGAGAACATTGTGGTTTAGGAATGGTACTAGACACTGCTTGGTGACTCTCCCTCGGTCCCCTCACCCTTCCTGCTTGGGGAATGGATTTGAGAATTGGAGGCACAAAAGATGAAAATCACTTTTACTAGAAACAGCAATGAGATAAGAAAATGAACAGTAACAGCAACCATATTAATAATAAAAGTGAAAGAAAGAGAGACTGGTTCACATGCAAAATGCTCACCACATCCAGGACAATGAAACAAAGGTGGATGGACCCTATGCCACCACACTTGCTCCCCCTGCTTACTGAAAAGGGATACCCTTCATCTTGGAAATGAGAGAATCCCTTTCCCCACAGCCCTGACAATTATGTGAGATGGCACTGAATAGTATTAGGGTCTTGGCCACTCCCACATGGCTCCAGGCTTTGCCCCTCATGGCCACTATGAAAAATTAACCCTGTCCTTGGGTGAAACCAGGACAAAGAAATAAAAATTTATTTGCATTGTAAATTTTATTGAGAATTAAACAAACAGATGAAGAAAACACACCTATCCACCCATAATTTTTATTGATTACTGGACTGTCATAAGAAGTTTTAGAAGAAGTAAAGAAAGTTTTTGAGCAAGAATGTCATAAACTTTTAAAATGGGTTTAAAATCCAGACTCCAAATGTCTGTGTCTGCATAAATATATTTAAGTTTCCATGACAGATACAGGGCTTAAATGAATCATCAAAAGTCCCTAAATTGCCTTAGTTTTCAGTGCAATTTAACATAGAATACTATCTTACCTGAGTTCCAGTTGTACATGTAAGGCCAGAAGTCTTCTGCAGGTCTAGCCTAATGAAAATGTCTCAAATACCATAGGAAGTTTCCAATAACTTTTAATATTTATGTTGCCTCTGAGGAACTACCCTATAATGTATAGTGTTGAGATCTGATATCTCACTTTCAGGTTATCTGTAGTTTGTCATATGAATGGTTCTCTGAATCAGTGAGTTTCCAGCATTAGCAAACTGGATCACATGATATCCCGTGAAGTTTCAAGATTAATCCATCGCATAACATTTAAATACAAAAGTTAATACTGATTGAATCCTGTTCTAAATACTCCGTTACGGAAGGAAAGGGAAAGGTATAATGTTTTTTCTATTCTAAGCATTTGAAATGCAACTGTTTCTGTAGCAACCTTGTGGCACAGACCTCCCCACCATGCCACCACAAAAGAATAGATCCAGAGACATGTAGTGCCAGAAGGATCCTAATAATAATCTCTTTATTGTATCATCATTTTTATACATTGTATATATACATTGTAGCATCATTTTTATACTCTACCATAGTTTACTTTTACCACAGCCAATTAATTGAGGGTCTTGTGTTCACAAACTGCCTGTTCCATTCCACTGGAAGTACATTATGGTCACAGGATCCTTATATCTGGTGTTTGCTGTGCTTCTGTCTTTCTGTCTTGTGCAGTCTGATGGCTTGAGCATGATCTGTTATCTACATGTTTCTATAACTGGTTGTAAAGCTGTTGAAAGAAAAACATATATCAAGTGAGTCACAGTAAAGCGGATTTTTTTCAGTATGTGTAAATACCCTCTACCAAACTTTCTCTAAATCAAAAGTTCAAGAGAATATACTATGTATTTCAATAGTACTTATATCAAGGTTTCAGCCATTTGAAAATAAGCAAATCATTCTGAGACTACTCACATGTTTTGATTTCTGTGCTCTGACCTTAGAGATTAAGGAGAAGAAAACTATACTGGGGATTTTTTTTAAGTGCAGTGAGTCTTTTCTTCAGGACAGCTATTCTTTTTGCTCATGCATGTTGCCCAGGTAACAGCTTATGCAATGATCAGTCATCAACAATATAAAGTGTTAGCATGAAACTGTAGAGATCTAGCATTAGATAGCATAGGAAAAAATAGGATAGAATAGAACAGAATAAAACTAGGTCAGTTGAAAGGCACACACAAGGATCATCTAGTCCAACTGCCTGATCAATCCAGGGCTGATCAAGTTAAAGTATGTTATTAATGGAATTGTCTGAGTGCATCTTAAACTAGCTTGGGACATCACCCACCTCTCTAGAAAACCTCTTCTTGTGTTAGACCATGCCTTGGTAAAGAAATGTTTCCTAATGTCCAGTTTGAACCTTCCTTGGTGCAGCTCTGAACCATTTAACATGTTGCATCACTGAGTACCAGGGAGAAGAGATCGGGATCTCTCCACTACAGCTCCTTCATCAGGAAGCTGTAGAGAGCAGTGAGGTCACTGCTCAGCCTCCTTTTCTCCAAACTAGACATTCTCATCTGATCCTCATAGGAAATTCTTTCCAGCTTTTTCACCAGCTTTGTTGCCCTCCTCTGGATGCATTCAAACACCTTCCCATCCTACTTCAATTCTGGGACCCAGAACTGCACACAGTAGTCAAGATGGGACTATATCAACATTGAATATGACAGGATAGTCACCTCTTTTGACTGGCAGGTGATGCTGTGTTTGATGCACCCCAGCATGTGTTTTTCCATCTGGCCAGCACTAACTCCTACTGAACCTGTTGTTGACCAGAATCTCCCAATCCTTTTCTACAGGGTCACTTTCCAGCCAATACTTGACCAATTCATACTTATGTCCTTTATTACTCTAGTGTAGAATCTGTTCTTTGGACTTGCTAAATTTCATTTCATTAATAATTATCCAATGCTCCAATATACCTATCTCTTTGCAAGGCATTTTATCCCTTAAGAGAGTCAATATCACGTCCCAGTTTGGTATCACCAGCAAACTTGCTAATGATGCATTTAACTTCTCCATCCAGATCACTGATAAAAACATTTAAATGAACTGGCCCCAGAATTGAACCTTGAGGAACACCACTGTTGACTTGTCACCACCTGGATGTAGCCCCATTCCTACAACACTTTGAGCTGTCCTTTACAGCCAGTTCTTTACCCAGTGCACCATGAACTTACTCATCTCACAGCTGGTCAATTTATCCGTAAGGATACTGTGAAGGATAATATCAAACCCCCACTAAATCCATAAATACTACATTTGCTACCTTCCTTTCATCCACTAAGTGGGTGACCTTATTAGAGAGGGATATCAAATTAGTTAAACAGGACTATCCCTTTTTTGAACCTGTGTTGACCTTGACTAATGGTTGCATTATACTTTAAATGTCTTTCAGTAGTATCCAGCATAACTTTATCCAAAATTTTTTTAGTAATGGGGGTTAGACTAACAGGTCTGTAGTTCCTCCAGAGACTCACTGCATAAAGCAGGGGAAAGGAGAAAGGGGAGGCTGTTTGGAGTGGCAGTGTTTAACTAGCCAGGTAATGGTTACTCATGATGGAGCTCTGCTTTCATGGAAATGGCTGAACCCAAGCTTGCCCTCAGGGCCAAAAGATCGGAAAGGAAAATGGAAGACCAGAAAATCTATTTCTGCTGTGCAGGTCATTTGATGATGAAATTAATCAAATTTGGTACAGAGAGATTTTTTGGCAAACTGACCTACCCCAGTTCCCCTGATGAAGTTATTGCATATGAGTTTACATTTTCAACAGTAGGTCTTTCAAAGAGGTTACCAGATGAAAATTGATTTCTACCTTATTGATAAAATTTTCAAAGAACCAAGATTCCCCATGGATCTCGGGTGTTCCTGGCTCACCTTGTACAGGAAAGTTAAGAGACAGCATATTTACAAAACTTCCAAAAACTTTCGTTTGTGAGTTCAGAACTGCAGCAACACTAATTGACAAACGGGAATAAAGGTTGTAGACATCTAATGTTTGATACTGAGCCAATAAATAAAGACAATTTTTAGCATATCTTATAGTGACAGGAAAATTTAAAAGACATAGGTAATTTCTGCAATTCAGTACTGTCTTTCTGGAGCTCCATGGGGTGTACAATAAAATTAATCTATATGTAATGGACCATGGATCATTTAGGGCTTCAAAACTCAGTGGAACAAACTGCCATTTTGTGCAGTATGATTGTGTAGAAAAATGATCATCAGTGAAACTGGCAGATATTACCAGATATTTTCGGTCTTCTGTTTAATTGATAAGGTAAAAATGTGGTTGTGGAAATAATTTTATCTTATTTGCTTACGAAGTCCATTCCTGTGTTAATTTTAACTAATGGCTATATTATTTTATCTGATTGTGTTTTCTCTTTTCAAATACATGCAAGTAGGGTAGTCTTGTCTGGCAAGGAACTGATGAGGGGGTTTTTTGGTGTTTCAGTGTTTTGTTTTGAATCTCAAATTATATTACTTAGGCTACAATTCAAAAGCCTAGATTAAAGTTTCACCCCATCTTTTGTGACATTTCTGCATAATTTCCTCTATACACAAGGTTCTTACTATTTTAATGTAAATGATTCAGAGTTCTCACTTTTCACTTTTGACCTCTCTCATCTGTTTAATATATCATCTATCATCTCTATTTTAACAAGGCTTATGATGAAGTTGATATTTTCTTCTAATAATTCTCAGGAGGACTTCTGAATATAGAATTATTCATATGAATAAGGAAATTTTACTTTAAGTTTGAGCTTCTCTATCTGTATTTTGAATCTCAGATGGATAAAGATTCAAAACTGTTTCAATCAATGAGTTGTAAAATTGTCCTGTAGCTCATGCAGTTCTGTACATTTTCCCTCTTTTTAAATATTTTAAAAATATGCAAGGCATACATTGCATATTTTGCAACATACGTTGCAAAAGACCTTATACTCATTTAGTACAGATTTTTGCTACTTCACAAAATCAGAGCAGATAATCTTTTAAAGCAATTCATCCTCAATTTTTATTTTTTTATCCTCTATTTCTCACTGAGAGAGATTTCCAGAGTCCCAATTCTCTGACAAACTTTTAATCTATTTATTCACAACCCTCTTGTGTCTATTTATTTTGTGTTTATATTGTTCCGTAGCTATCTCTTATCCCAGTGCTAAAATTTGAGTCAACAATCTAGTGCAAGCTACCCAAGGATCTTTAGAAGCAGAGTCTTAACAGCAGGACATGCATTATCTGAGTTAAATGTACAGAAATGTAGCACTTGCACTGACCTTAGCATCAAATCATAACAACAGCCCTAGATAGTGACACACATACATATTCCTCACCAGTACAAGGAGGGAAAGCAGTAGTTAAATCTACAGATCTAAATGTTAATGGTTAATGGTTCTGATTCCCCAGGTCAAGTAGTGCAGAGATGTTTGTAGCCACTACCTTGACAACAGGCTGCCCTACCCTCAATATCTAATACTTATAAAATATTCCTGCGAATTAAATATGATGGCCCTGTAGGCCTTCTGGGATAGTTTAGCCATTATTTTTTGGGGGTGCTTTTATTGCAGTTGAAGCTTTCTGGAATATTGTGGAGGCTGTGTTATCCTTAGGGTGATTATTTTAAAAGCATAAAAGGGCCACTTATCAAAGTAATATATGGGCATGTGATGGTATTTGAAGACTGCTGGGATAATGTTCAAAGACTGCACAGAACACAATGTGCTTGAGATGAGCAGAATGCTGAAAGCAGTCATTGCACTTAATTGTCAACAGAATTACACTTGAGTTTTGCTCTAAAACACTTTAAAGAGTTTCTCCAAATGAAGTTTTGGGACTGAATTAACATTTCTACAGTGCAATATATTTGGTGGGAAAAATTGAAGGGTAAGCTGAATTAATTTACAAAGTTTTATAGCTGTGGGACTTATGCTTTTTTAAAATAAAAATTCATTCTGAAGAGTAACTGATTTTATATGTTGAAGAAAAAATACTATAAAGTAAATTACACTTTTTTTATAAAAAATATTATCACTCTTTGTTTAATGTTGACTTGCTTCATCCACTAATTGAGTCCTATATTCCTGTTTAATAAGGTTATGCCAAATTTGAGAACATCTAAAGGATATATTTTCTCTCTGCTTTGTTTTGGGGTTTTCTTTCTTTCTTCTTTCTTTCTTTCTTTCTTTCTTTCTTTCTTTCTTTCTTTCTTTCTTTCTTTCTTTCTTTCTTTCTTTCTTTCTTTCTTTCTTTCTTTCTTTCTTTCTTTCTTCTTTTTCCATCTTCACCTTGTTTGTTTGTTTTTACTATATCTTGATGCTTTATAGATTGCTTAGGAGTAGGTTCAACATGTCAAGTCTAGATCTGTATGAGTCCAAAATATTAGAACCCACCAGTCCTGAATTTCACAGGGGTCCTGATTTTCTGCCTCTATGTAGTTGCTCTACATGAGTATGGTACTTTCTGTGCTCTCATTTTGTAGCATACACACAACATAGCTGATTAATCTATGCCCACCTTCAGTGGAGCATTTGTGACACCTTTTGATGTGGTATATGTATTTTAACAACTCTTTGGTAATGTACATGCTAGATTCTCAGTTAAGGGAATCCTCCTACTCTTCAAAGACTCCTTTGCATTTGCATTTAAAAGATACTGAATAAAATTGATAGGAAAAGTGAAAGAACATACCAGACAAAAGCACTTCTTCCTCATAAGGCAGTCTCTCTGGTACTAGAGTATAAAATCAAGCTTCCTTTTGCTTAGTTTCCAATACATTATATTCTTCTCCACATAATGGTATAGGTACAGCAGAGAGTACTTCCTAATGCTTATCTAAATTGGCTTCCAAATTTGTTTAAAGTCTGGGAATTCCCTCATATCATTATATTGCTGATTGCAAGGCAGTGTTAGAAGCCTCTACTAATGGGATTGGATTTCCTTTTTTAGACATGTATATATGAATAAGAATTAAAACTTTTTTACTCATCATTTTCTGCTAAGATGTAACTCTCCACAATCCGGTGAAAATCTATAGAAAGAAAAGTAGTGAAGAATAGTGTGGTAGAAATTCAGCTAATACATTTTTTTATGAAAGAGGTAATTCAGTATTTCTCGCCATCATTAATCTTTATGATTAACTGCTGTTTCTACAGCTTTGAATACTACTAGATGTGGAACACGTGCTTTAAAATATTTGCAGAAACAGGGATACTTGCCTATGCTATAGGTGGCTTAGAATCCAAGAGAGAGAAAAAGACTATATAATCAAACTAAATATTTGTGACTGTCTTGCACTTGTGGTAGAACATAGCTGATAGAAGAGGGTTGACTACAGAATTAGCAGGAAACTTACAGGATAGCTTCATACACATTAGGTAGTCTATAGTCAGTGCATGAAAAATGAGTACACAAACATTATAATTTTTAATGCAATTTATTATAAAACAAAGGCAAACAGTGTTGGGTGCTTGACCCAGCAGCATCCAAGTCAGAGGCGCAAAGGATCTCTAGAGAGGTCAGGTTTTTATAACAAAATAGTCACAAAAACAGGAGGGACTACTGCAATTTCTTTGAGGTAGGAGGGAAATTATTAACATAGGTACATCCCCTTTCTCCTCCCCTCTGGAATTTGGGTAGAGGGTCTTTTATTGCTTTTTGGAGGTCGTGGGGATGAAGTAGAGTACTCATCCTCTCTTGAACTTCTCAACTTTTCAAAAAAAAAAAAATGGTTGGAGCCCATCTTAATTGGCTTTGAAGGTGGTGTTATCTTCATGGTGAGCCAATTAATGGCTTACTCAGAAAATTCCTGGGATGTTTCCTGCAGAAAGGTGTCTGAACTTCTTCAGAGTCTTCAGGGAGTTACCTCCTTAAAGCTTTCTAAACCATGGATCCTTACACAAATAAGATTACACATTTGGCAGAAAGAGCTCATTACATTTCATCGTGCATTGAAATAAAATCTTATTCCAAGTTGCACTAGTAATATATCTGAACACTATAATGTGAGTTCTACTTATTAGCAAAACCAAAACTTTATTAATAGTTACCATATTTCATGATACTAATACATCTGAATATTATAATATGGATTCTACTTATTAGCGAAAGCAAAACTATCGGTAGCACCACTACATTTCACAAGTGTGTGAAGTTAAATCCAGTCTTTGAGAATAGAAAAAAGATTAACATAAAAGCAATTAATTAAGAATTTATGATCTTAAGTGACACTGTAATATTAAAGAGGACTTGCATCCGTCAGTGCAGGTGAGATCAGAATCTGACCATTACACTGAAAGTCAGTGGATTCGGCGCACACCAGGTTTACAAAGAGTGATCAATTAAACTGATTAAGTATGCTTTCTAGTCTGAATGCTGCATGCCACTATAAGTGATTTATCTTCATCACTCCTGAATTTCTTTTCTTTCTTGCTTTCATAATACAAATAGTCCAAACTGTCTGTTATAAATGTAGAGACATATTCAGTTGTCTGTATGTCTCTAAAAAGAAGGAAAGAAACTGTTATACCAAATTTCACATCCCTAAAGTATAATTTAACATTAAAAAAAAAAAGACATTAAAAATCCCCACAATCAAGCAAAGAGAAACTTGTGGCACCATGAACTTTATTATGCCAATTTAACTGTGTGGTCTAAAACCACTTTGCCTTTCACATCACTATTATGCATGAAATTTTCCCATTACTACCATGAGATGTAGGAAAAACTGAGGAAGGGAAAAGGTAACCCACCAAGCTGAGAGCAGACCTCCTCAGTGAGGGTCTGGTGGAAGACCTCATTGTTTTCAGCCTTGAGAGCTAATGGTGCTTGATTGTTGTGTGACAGGGAGATTTCTTACTCTAGGCTGGTTGTGTAGGGGAGGAGGGGGCAACTCTGATGAGTTCCAAGGACAACAGGGCTGGTAGGTAGAGTTTGGCTGCCTTTTCTCCCCCCTCACTCTAGGCAATAAAAACACTATGCGAGACTGCTGTGCTGGTTTTCAAGAGCAACCCCTGGAAGAGGGCCCTGGCACTGCCTTGCTGGTGCTGCTTCTCCCTGCTCTCTCCCTCTTGTCCTGGCAAAAGGGGAGAGGTCCCAACTGCTGGCTTGTGACCACATCGCCTCTGCTGCTGTCACTTACCCGGCCCAGCTCCTGCATCCAGGTGGACCCTGCAGCAGCCCACCAAGAGAGACAGGACAGTCCTGCCTGCACCAGTCCCCACTTGTAGTCAGCCTATCTGTCCCTTCTTATCTCCCACTGTTCCCATATTGGACAAATGCCTCTTATACATCTCAGCAGCAAAACCGGGGAAACCCTCTGTGTGTGGTGAGCCTACAAGACCTGTCTGTTTCCCTCACAGTTGTGACTGCACTGAGGAGAAAAACATGTGGGTGGGGGGGGAGGGATGTTACGTTCTGTTGGGGGTTATTTCTTGTTATTGTTTTGTTAATGTTTGTTGTGTCAATGTTTGAATTAAAAAAAAAAAACACACATATATATATATTTTAGTAAAGAATTATTATTTCCTTTTTGTAATATTTTAATGAAAGCCTCTTGATTTGAATGGTATAGTAACATGGAGGAGGAATTTCTTCCCACTCCAGGAAGGCTCCTACCTTCTCTGGCAGGTATTTTCTTAACTTTAGACAATAGTCCTTCAGGTGTTTTTCTATACCTCCCAGAATAATCTCCATAATTTTATCAGTCACTAAAGTGATACTGACGGGCCTGTAGTTTCCAGAGTAGTTTCTTGTTCTTCTTGGAAAGTAGGACAATGTTAGCCTCTGTGTTTAATGTCCTAATAATATGTTTTTGAGTGTGTTTTTAAAAAACGCATTTTTTTCACACTTTTTGGTAGGATGTGTAATCAACAAAACAGTCAGAAAAAATAATTTTCCCAACATTATATATGAATGTGAATCAAAGTAGGAGCAATTTGTGTGTCATTTATGCCAGCAGTACTTAAGCTATTAAAATCAAGTTTAGACAATATCACCTTCCTTCTTTGAATAATCTAACTTTTTCCCCTTCCCTTTCCTTTCCTTTCCTTTCCTTTCCTTTCCTTTCCTTTCCTTTCCTTTCCTTTCCTTTCCTTTCCTTNGAATCTGACCATTACACTGAAAGTCAGTGGATTCGGCGCACACCAGGTTTACAAAGAGTGATCAATTAAACTGATTAAGTATGCTTTCTAGTCTGAATGCTGCATGCCACTATAAGTGATTTATCTTCATCACTCCTGAATTTCTTTTCTTTCTTGCTTTCATAATACAAATAGTCCAAACTGTCTGTTATAAATGTAGAGACATATTCAGTTGTCTGTATGTCTCTAAAAAGAAGGAAAGAAACTGTTATACCAAATTTCACATCCCTAAAGTATAATTTAACATTAAAAAAAAAAAGACATTAAAAATCCCCACAATCAAGCAAAGAGAAACTTGTGGCACCATGAACTTTATTATGCCAATTTAACTGTGTGGTCTAAAACCACTTTGCCTTTCACATCACTATTATGCATGAAATTTTTCCATTACTACCATGAGATGTAGGAAAAACTGAGGAAGGGAAAAGGTAACCCACCAAGCTGAGAGCAGACCTCCTCAGTGAGGGTCTGGTGGAAGACCTCATTGTTTTCAGCCTTGAGAGCTAATGGTGCTTGATTGTTGTGTGACAGGGAGATTTCTTACTCTAGGCTGGTTGTGTAGGGGAGGAGGGGGCAACTCTGATGAGTTCCAAGGACAACAGGGCTGGTAGGTAGAGTTTGGCTGCCTTTTCTCCCCCCTCACTCTGGGCAATAAAAACACTATGCGAGACTGCTGTGCTGGTTTTCAAGAGCAACCCCTGGAAGAGGGCCCTGGCACTGCCTTGCTGGTGCTGCTTCTCCCTGCTCTCTCCCTCTTGTCCTGGCAAAAGGGGAGAGGTCCCAACTGCTGGCTTGTGACCACATCGCCTCTGCTGCTGTCACTTACCCGGCCCAGCTCCTGCATCCAGGTGGACCCTGCAGCAGCCCACCAAGAGAGACAGGACAGTCCTGCCTGCACCAGTCCCCACTTGTAGTCAGCCTATCTGTCCCTTCTTATCTCCCACTGTTCCCATATTGGACAAATGCCTCTTATACATCTCAGCAGCAAAACCGGGGAAACCCTCTGTGTGTGGTGAGCCTACAAGACCTGTCTGTTTCCCTCACAGTTGTGACTGCACTGAGGAGAAAAACATGTGGGTGGGGGGGGAGGGATGTTACGTTCTGTTGGGGGTTATTTCTTGTTATTGTTTTGTTAATGTTTGTTGTGTCAATGTTTGAATTAAAAAAAAAAAACACACATATATATATATTTTAGTAAAGAATTATTATTTCCTTTTTGTAATATTTTAATGAAAGCCTCTTGATTTGAATGGTATAGTAACATGGAGGAGGAATTTCTTCCCACTCCAGGAAGGCTCCTACCTTCTCTGGCAGGTATTTTCTTAACTTTAGACAATAGTCCTTCAGGTGTTTTTCTATACCTCCCAGAATAATCTCCATAATTTTATCAGTCACTAAAGTGATACTGACGGGCCTGTAGTTTCCAGAGTAGTTTCTTGTTCTTCTTGGAAAGTAGGACAATGTTAGCCTCTGTGTTTAATGTCCTAATAATATGTTTTTGAGTGTGTTTTTAAAAAACGCATTTTTTTCACACTTTTTGGTAGGATGTGTAATCAACAAAACAGTCAGAAAAAATAATTTTCCCAACATTATATATGAATGTGAATCAAAGTAGGAGCAATTTGTGTGTCATTTATGCCAGCAGTACTTAAGCTATTAAAATCAAGTTTAGACAATATCACCTTCCTTCTTTGAATAATCTAACTTTTTCCCCTT